>JASDQU010241852.1:229571-267453 GCA_032191745.1 Picea mariana | reverse complement strand
GAAGGGTTTTTTGAGGAGTTACTCAGCATGGCTTTGGCTAAGAAGAGGCATGAGTTGGCCTGATGCCAGGTAAGCAGGGATAGTGCAATTTAGGGTTATAACAAACCTTAGTCTTCTTGAAGTTGGAAAACAACTCGATGTCGGCATCGTATTTCATTGGAAATGGGAAATGGTTCAAGAAAACCATCGCTAGGTCATTAAAGTAAGAGTACTTTGATTTTTTGAGATCGATATACCACTTTGTTTCACCCCCTACAAGAGTGCGGTGAAAAAGGCACAACTGAATGGAGTCATCTTTCAACGAGTTCGATGAAGACCACAAGTGAAAGGTAGTCATGTGATCACCTAGATATTTTCCAGGCTTGCCCTCAAATTTCATAATGTCAGAAGGAAACTTAGTCATCATGGGGAGTCAATGCGGCTTGTGACAGACTAGGTCATTTAATAACCTCAACAAGTCTTGAAAATGCAGGGTTGCAGAAAGGGTGGTTTTGGTTGCAGATTATTTACATTGAAAGAGGGACCTAGGTTTTGACTGGCACCATGTTGTCAGGAAAAGTTGGACTATTGGCCAGGGTTTTGGTAGAAACTGTGGCCTTGACTAGCAAAAGGAAATTGTGTTTGTTGTTGCATCTTCGGCTGACTACCAAAGTTAGATGACATATCTTGTGCAGGGATTTCTCCCTATGCTGCGTTCCAAGGACCTTGGTTGGGGATCACCCCAACCAATCCTCTTGGAATATGTATTGAACCTTGCCTAGGGTTCCATTGAGTATGGAAGGGGTTTCCCCCAACCGACATCCCCTGTGATGGAAACAAGCCCTGCCAAGGATTCCAAAGACCTTATGTGGAGTATACTCCTATCACCTCTCCCTATCAAGGAATAATACTTTGTAAGGATTCTATTGACCAAAGCTGGGGTTTACCCCAATAGAGAAGGAAGATGAAGAAAACACATTGTTTCGAAACACACCAAAAAAAGATAAAGACATAGATTCCACCAGCTTCGTGTAAGATGAAGGTCCCAAACTGCCTCAACTAAACAAGATATAATTAGTGTTAGGCCGAGCTGCTAAAACACGCCACTGAGTGAAGGGTACGGAGGAGGTATATGACCCCCAGCATAAGAAATATCATTGAAAAGCAAAGTACTGCCCACAGCTGATCCTTGCAAGGGAGAATTAGATCCCCCTACCCCTAGACCCATTGTCTGTAAAGTAGATTAAGTAAGAATTTAATTCAAGTCAAATTTGGGCATCCCATATGAGAAGGGAGCCCCTATCACATTCTAATTGAATGAAATAGTGGTTGAAACTGAAAAAGTAACCCATCCACTGCTCGAAGTCATGGGTTTTGGGAAAAATGTGGTTGTGATAGGTGGAGGTGGGGCAGGAGGTACAATTACCCCTCCAACAGTAGCCATAGTGGGAGTATTGTTGATGAATGCAACTATGTGAGACATTCTCCATCTTACAAACCTATGAGATGTGGATCATTGTAGCTATGTGAGTATTTCTCTCAGCTTACAAACTTGAGAGAAAGCCCTTAAGAAGGGTACATGGTTCCTTCTTGAGAAATATCTTGGAATGTAGATATGACCTCCTCCATTCAGAGAGTTGAGAAGAACTCCATATGATTATCCAATGGGAGAGGTGATCTATTAAGTTAGACATGCATGTGGTTGAGCACAAGGTGAACATGTGAAATCCCAAAGTGTTGGGTGCATCGTCATGTGAACATAAATGAAGATGATGGATTATCCTCCTCTGAGCAGAAGAGTTGAAAAAAATACTCCAGATGATCCTCCTATGTGAGGCAGTGGGAAAGAAGATCTGTAGAGTGGACGTGCCTGTGGATGAGCACAGGTGAACTTGTGAAGGTCTGGTTCTTCTGTGTAATGAAATGAACTAGCGGTATTAAATCCCTATGGATGTTCCCCTAGTGTATGAGAACTAGTGGGTGTATCATATCCTTTGCTATGTATATTGTTCAATATTCAGACCTTCCTGTAACCCTAATTGTTATGTAAAGGGTACAGGTTGGCCCCACCTTAATGTGATTAATAATAATGTAAAAAGAGAATTAATCTGGTTGATAATAATAATAATAATAATATGACTTAGATAGGTCAGACATGTTGATCCAATAGATACTTATGTTGATAGGACAAGTCTAATATAAGTAAAGGATAAATCCCCATTGTGGCATCATATCTTTCTTGAGAGTTTGGAAATTTCAGCAAGTACACTTCTTTGGGAAAAGTGCGCACCTCTCTTGGGCACTAGAGTTCTAGGGTTTGAAGCACCCTCTTGTGTTCTTGGGTTTATCTTGGTGGTGAATTTATTTCTCTTGAAGAATATAACAAAGGATTTGGCTGGGTTTTCTTCCCTTTTTGAGAAGGGTTTCCCAGGATACTTCTTGTGTTCTTGTGCATGGTGTTTCTTCTTATGATATTGGTTGTTGCAACATTATGATTAAGTGAAATGCTAAAATGGAATGAAATTAATGCTTAATATAGATTATTGAAATTCAACATGGTATCAGAGCATAAGTCTTGAAAGAACCCATTTCACAAGCATCCACCAAGTCTCAGTCCACCCTTTTGCAGAACCGTGAGACCCTTCTAGGGTTTCTAGAAAATTTTGTACGACCTCCTTTTCAGTGGTGATTCAACCCTTAATACTTGGATTCTAGGGATAATGTTGGCATATAAGAGTACAAAATCTTCCAACGCATCTCCATAAGCTCTCAAAATTAAATTCCAAGAAATTTTGATTTTTGACCCGAGGGTTTCTAAGGTGTCGAAATTTCCTACAGAATATTAATTATGGGTTTCTAAAGAGACATTTTCCTGAATCAGCAAGAATCTCTGTGATACTATCAAATTGATTGTTGGCAGTCATAAGTCCAATATAATCCAAGGTTTCTAAATCAACCTAATCATTAGGTTTTCAAAATCTAGTCGGCAAGTATTTGAGGAAACCAATCAAATGAAGAACAGAACATTAGTAGAAGATAGGCTTGATAGAGCAAGCAACTTCAAACCCTGGAAATCAAAGCTTCTAGTCACTCTTGAAGAAGATGATATTTTGGATGTGACAACTAAAACTCTACCAGCCATAGCTACAGATATAGAGAAGAATATAATAAAGGAAGAAGATGTCAAAGTAAGAAAAATAATCATCTATTTAGTAAGAGATCACCTCTTGCCTCGTATTTCCAATCTAAAGACAAACTATCATATGTATGAAGCTTTAAAAGGAATTTTTGAAAGTGACAACACTCTCAAAGCTCTTACCTTAAAGAGCCAACTTCAAAGTACCAAGATGAAGAAGGGTGACACAGTTCCACTCTTCTTTATGAAGTGATCAGAGATTAAAGAAAAACTAGAGACCATTGGGGAAATCATGTCTGTTAGAGAACTTGTCTTAACCACTCTCCAAAATCTTCCAAAATCATGGGAGCCTTTCATTTAGAGTATCAATGGAAGATAATCTTTGCCAACCTTTGATCGACTATGGACAGATTGCACTCAAGAAGAACTTAGACTTAGAAATAGAGGAGTGGAAGATTCTTCAGAAGAAAATCATGCTCTTGCACTTCATACAAAGAAGGGAGGAAAATTACAAATAAATTTCAGGAAAACATTTAGAGGTGAAAAGTCTTCATCCAATCTAGGTTATCAAAGAAGAAAAGTTTCAGAAATTCAGTGCTTCAGATGTGACAAGTATGAACACATTGCAATAAACTGTCCAACCAGGAAGAAGGGAAGATAATATTCTTCCACTGTTGACATTGATCCAGATTCACCTCAAAAGAGTGAAGAGAAGAGAGAGGAGAAATAATTCCTCTAAAAGGACATGACTACAAACTAGGTAAATCAATCAATCCCTAATTTTATAGTTGATTGCTTTTTTTTTTCAAATAAATGAAGGATATTATTCCTAGTACGGGAGCTCTCAAAGAATTGGACCATTATCCCTGGTACGAGAGTCAAAACCATATTTAATTTGTTCATTATACAAGAACAAGCATAAACGTTGTCCTTGAAGAAGAGATATCCTTTCAAAAACCTAGAGAATCTGAAATGGAGATTGACAGTAAGACAAATACCTTCTCCCCCTTTAACAGTTTAGAGGGAGACATACCTTATTCCAATTGATCCAGTTGTTCCAGTTGATATATTCAGAGATATTGTAGTAGGGCATAAAATTCCTACCTAGACTCACTCTTCAAAGAGGCAGATAAACATACAAGCCTCTCAAGGCACATCCCAAGAAAGCAAAATATATTTTCGAGCTATCCTTCAGTCATGATCCATTTCATTGATGTTGAGCCTCCTTGTCTTAGAGAAGCAAGAGGAGAATAGGTATGGAAAGAAGCCATAACAGAAGAATACCATTATATCTTAAAAGAATAATGTTTAATATATTGTTCAGAGACTAGAAGGGAAGTTTATGATGACTTCCAAGTGGATCTATAAGATCAAGGATGCAGCTGATAGAAGTGTCGAGAAATACAAAGAAAGAATTATAGCCAAAGGTTTCTCACAAACAAAGGGAGTTATCTATGACGAGACACTTGATCCAGTAATCCTGATACACTTCCATCCGTACTACCATCCATGAGTTGGAAACTATATCTGATGGATGGATTCTTGATGAGTTTGGGTTTTAGCAAGTGTGTTGTCGATCCAAACCTATATTATTACAGTGTTGGTGACAAGAGCCTGATTTTGATGACTTATTCAGAAATCCTTGTTGTTGGATACAAGCAATATTTGACTTCTTATTTAGAGATGAATAATATGAGTATGATGCACCACTTCTTGGGACAATAAGTATGACAGAGGACTGATGAGATTTTCCTAAGTCAAGGAAAACATACAGTGGGAATATTAAAGAAGTTGAGTATGACATAATGCAAAAACACCATGATGGATTTGAAGAAAATGAATGATGATGATTCAGACAAGATCGATCCACATCTTATTAGATCATTGATGTATTTGGTTAACACTAGGTTGAATCATGCTATGCAGTGAATGTGCTTAGTCAATCCATGTGTCAGCTGAGACAGATTCATTGGATAGTATTAAAGCATGTATTGATATATATATGAGACACAGTTGGATATGTCTTAAGATATGCCTCTAGTGTTAACTTGAGTTTGTAGGATATGCCGATACAGATTGAGCAGAGAGTAAAGTGGAGAGGAAGAGCACATCTGGTTGTTTTCTTACCGTGAAGTTCGCCATGGATTCCTAATACATCAGGAAACTAAAACTTTGTGGCCTTGAGTACCACAGAAGCAGAGTATATAGTAGTGAGAGTGCAAAGCAATGTGACTTCACCGGCTTCTAACAGATTTACTTGACCATGAGATCCCATGATGATAACCAAGAGCCATGTGTAAATTTACTTGAGAACCCAGTGTTTCCTAATGGATCGAAACACGATGAGATGAAATATCCTTATATCATAGATATGATGCAGAGGAAAATTGTACACATGCAGTACCTTCCTACTCATGAGTAGATTACAGACATTGACAGTAGACTAACTTGGTGAAAAATGCCTTCCTACTTGAGAGGGAGTATTGATGACTCTAGCCAAAAAAACAATTCAGAGAACATCCATGTGAGACTTGGCATGATGAAGAATGTCTCCCTAGATGAGAGGGAGTGTTGATGAATGCAACTATGTGAGACATTCTCTATCTTACAAACCTATGAGATGTGGATCGTTGTATATATGTGAGTCTTTCTCTTAGCTTACAAACTTGAGAGAAAGCCCCTAAGAAGGGTACGTGGCTCCTTCTGGAGACAAAGATAGGAATGTAGAGATGAACTCCTCCATTTAGAGAGTTGAGAAGAACTCCAGATGTTTATCCAGTGGGAAAGGCGATCTGTTGAGTTATATGTGCCTGTGGTTGAGCACAAGGTGAACGTGTGAAATCCCAAATTGTTGGTTGCATCGTCATGTGAACAGAAATGAAGATGATGTATTAGCCTCCTCTGAGCAGCAGAGTTGATGAGAAGACTCTAGATGATTCTCCTATGTGAGGCAGTGGGAAATAAGATTTGTAGAGTGGACGTGCATGTGGATGAGAACAGGTGAACGTGTGAAGATCTGGTTAACTGTGTAATGTAGTGAACCAGAGGTATGACATCCCTATGGATGTGCCCCTAGTAAATGAGCACTAGTGGGTTTATAAGATCTTTTGCTATATAATGTGACTTAGAGAGGTTGACCCTGTTGAGCCAATAGCCACTTTTGTTGATAGGACAAGTCCAATATAAGTAAAGGATGATTCCCCATTGTGGCATCATATCTTTCTTAAGAGTTTAGAAATTTCAACAAGTACACTTCTTTGGGAAAAGTGTGCACCTCTCTTGGGCACTAGAGTTCTAGGGTTTGAAGCACCCTCTTGTGTGCTAGGGATTATCTTGGTGGTGAAGATATTTATCTTGAAGAATATAACAAAGGATTTGGCTGGGTTTTATTCCCTTGTTGAGAAGGGTTTCCTAGGATACTTCTTGTGTTCTTGTGCATGTTGTTTCTTCTTGTGATCTTGGTTGCTCCAACATTATGGTTAAGTGAAATGCTAAAATGGAATAGACTTCATGCTTAACCTAGCTTATTGAAAAATAAGCAAGTATGAGGACTCCCTGACAAAGTAGAAGTGTTTTCTTCCATCACTACTCACCTAATGAACTGGCGTTCAGAAGAAGTCACCTCGGGGGGGACTATCTGAATTAAAAAAGGTGATGATAAGTCAGTGCTAGGAAGATTTGTTGGCCCAAAACCTTTGGTATCTAGGTAAAAAATGATGGACTCCTCCAGGGCTAGAAAGTCTTCTCTCGTATCTACCTTGGGTACAACTTCCTATGGCCTAGTCTCTTCGAATGATCCTTCTTTATCAAGTCTTCACCTCAACGGTGTCAGAGGTGGCTCCAAAGTAATCGACGACGGGACATGCAAACTTCGTGACCGACATAGTTGTTGATCTTCCACTTTTTGAAATGATCAACCAACAAAATAAGGTTTGACTAACATGCAACAAAGAGAACACACTAAAAATTCCTAAAGATAAATCAAGCAGTCAACTAACTAGTGGGAAGGACAGTTATGCCAATCGACACTAGAGAAACTAATTGGTGCAAGTGCAACTCGAACATGAAAGCACCCTCCAGGTATAATCTACGAAGTGCAATTTGAAGTCTTCCCTAGGTACCATGGTATACCCCTGTAATCACCTGTGTAATACCATAAAATATAGGAAACTAAGTTTCCATATCACAGTCAGTGACCAGGCGGGTACAATCGATAGTCGGGTTGATTGTAATGAGTAGGATAACAAGTTCGAAGACCTTCAAGGGTGCTGAAATCAATTGGTTTGGAAGACAATTGAGGATATCGAATGGATTCAAGGTCCATGAGGCTCTGTAGGAAAATGCGATTAATATTTTTCCCATGAAATACCCTCAATATACAATCCCCACTACGTTTGGTTTGGCTTTGGAGGGGTTATCTCCTCTACCTTTCCTCACGTGACCTCATGTTTAGTCCATGTGTTAGAGGGGGGTCCCAACTAACTCCTATGACGTTGGCATTTAAACACTCCCTATATCAGACTCCAATGTTTGTTTTAAATGGCCTTGAAGAGTTTCCTCTTCACACCTATTTCAAGGCCCTAAAAGCCTAGACTAGTCGGTAAACCCTACAAACATAAAGTCTAATATATTTAAAGTTAAGAATTAATTTTAAGGCTTGATTTACGCAAAGGATGTGATCGTGAAACTAATGGTGTTTTGAAGAGAAAAAAAAAGTGGAGAAAAATTTAGAGCATTAAAAGAAAAAAAGATACTTCGAGATTAAAGCAAGAGCTTGTAAAAATCTTTGTAAAATTCAACTTTTCAAATTAATGTTTCCATATCTTATAATTGAAAGTTTCCTAAAAAGTCCTTTTGTTTGACTAAGAAAAACTACTTATATTTCAGGAAATCAAGAAATAAATTTGAAACTGAGACTCTTTTCTTTTGCAAACAACCAACCTAGGTTACATTACCAAACTAAATGAAAGATTTTTTTTTTTTTTTTTTATAAACTTCTTTAACAATAAAAAATAAAGTAAAAATTATTTTTTGTTTTTCAAAGAAAGAAACAGGAAAAAAAGAAAACAGAAACCAGGATTGATAGATAACCTAAGTCGACTGCGTAAATGCAGGGATTCGAAAAGAAACCAAATGAGGATCTAAAACTTGAAAGTTTACTCTAAACCTCTAGGGAAAAAAAAAAGAGAACCAACAAAACAAGTTGAAAATGAACCTTTAACCCAAGCTAAGGAAAAAAACAGAGACTATGTAAGGTCCAAGAAATCCCTGGGAATCCTAAACTTCTGTCAGGACAGAGAAAGACATCTCTTTTTAAAAACACTTTTAAGACACAGAGACACAAATTTTTGCACTAGTAGCCTGCGTATGTATGTGGGTTGTCTATTGTGCAGACTACATATGTACACAGGATGAGCCAAAGAAGAGAACGTACACCTATGGGATTTTTCAAAAAATAAAAACACTGGGAAGACTGTCTGGGCAGGGAAAGCTGGTAGGCACCTTAGAGGTGACCAAAGACCCTTAAAAGACTCAGTGAACTTGATAAAATTTCAAAAGGCAATAAAGAAGCCAATTAAAACCCAAAAACCTCCATCTAAAACCCTGGAGAGACTCCTTAGTGGAGTCATCAATTCTGCTAACAGGGAAAATCACCCCATTACTATACTTAGGTCAAAGTATAGGTAGAGTTATGATCTTGATTAAAAGACAATCTAATTCCTAAACTAACCCAAACACTCTAAGTAGATGAACAAAAAGAGATAGGAAAGTAGGTCAGAAGTAGTACCTTTAGTCCAACATTCGATGTGGACCACCTCCAACTTTGTATCTCCCAGGCTACAAGTCTCCTCCTAAAGCTGACCTGTAAGAACACTTAGGCAAACAATGCTACAAATATTATATCTCTACTCATCAATATTAGGGTTAGATATAAAAAAATATGCATAAATCAAATGAAAAACATAAAGGCATCCTTTGGGACAAGAAAAAGATTATTTTATTCAAATCTAAAGATCAAACATTACAACCTTTGTAGGCTGACGCTCCACAAACCTTGTATGGGCTCCTCTTAATGTTTCTTAAAGTGCACTATCCCAACTCTTTCTCTCACAATCAACTGATCACTTCAAGGGAAGGGAAGGGATTGTATAGGAGAAAAGGTTAGAGAGGGAATGTTGAGGCAAAAACTCAGAAGGGGTTGCAAATACTTGGGCAAGGAGGGAAAGGGGATTTGGGTAGAGTTTCAGTGTTCTAATGCTTGATGTGGAAATGGGACCCCAATACCTCATTTTATATGACAAAAGTATATTTATTCATTTTGGGGACGGGCTACAACGGGTGAATTGGTTGGGAAACCCTCGATAGCCTGTAAAATCCGCCAAATACCTTGCAACTTTTTATTTTTTGCAACTTTTGGAGGTAAACACATGTTGTTTAGTATGAAACTAGTGTATGTATGTGGGTTGTATAGCATGCAGTAAGCATATGTATGTGGGCAATAGTGCAGCAGGGCACATACATGCTCCAAAAAATGTTTTTTTAAATAGAGTTCATCAACAACGATTTGGAAAATTATGCAAGTAGAAAGGCTAATGCCATGTATGCATAGGTAGAGAATTTTAGGGCTATACCACTGATCCTGACGATTTTGTCTCTTGATGTGACAACTTCTTCTTCAAGCTTCTCAACCTCTTCTTTTTTCCTCATCATTTGAGTCTTCATGACTTCTTCTATTCACTTTTCTTCTTCAAGTTGGATCTCAAAGGAGATGATTTTTCTTTCTATTATTCTCTCTTCTTGACTAAATTCTTCTCCAAGATTATTTAAATCCTCGATTCTTTCCTTGAGATGATTTGTTAATATATTCTCTCTCTTTTTTGCTTCTTCCTTTTGTTCTACTATTTTGGCTTCCATGTACTATTTCTGACTCTTGAGCGTTTCTTCAATTTTTTTGGCTTCTTTCAACTGATCCTGAAACCTATAATAATATTATGTACTTTTGATATTTGAGGAGTTTCCTTTAGCTTAATCAATTATTCCTTAAGGTATTGGTTTTCCTTCTTTTCTTTTCTTAATTGAGTGAAGGCATAGTTAAATTTTGCCTCAATATCCACTTCACACTCTTCTTATTCTGAGTTTTCCTGGCATGATGAACACATTTCTTCTTTTCATGTACATGTATTTTATTTAGCATTCTATGGCTCTATGATGAGGGGGGGNGATATAGATTATGTAGCTTATCCCAGAGTTCTTTAGTTGATGAACATTTTCACACTTTGTCTTTTACTTAATCAGATAATCCTTCCATGATGAAATCCATTGCTATTTTTTTTTCTTCTTCAATTCCTTCTTGGATACAATATTTGGTTTCTTTGAACCATTATATCTTGTAACAATTGAATACCAATTATCATATCCTTGTTCTTGCAAATTTTTTTTTTCTTCTGCTCTATATCTCATAGTTTAGACCATTCTAACCATTGAACAATGGTACTCCATTCACACCGCACTCCATGATCTACCTTACAGTGGTTAAACTATTCCCTTTAAGGAACCTCACTCTAAAACCAATTGTTGGAATACTGAGAGGGGAGGGTGAATCAATATTAGCACTTTTACCACTTTTAACCACAGTATATATTATTCAAATTTATCAACAGTATTCAATAGTACATCATCAATGTATCATCTATGATTGCATTCAATATATCATGAGCATATAATCATAAATAGCATCACATCAACATCATCACATCAAATACACGGTACACCAATATTTATGTGGAAACAAAAATGGGAGAAAACCACAAAATGATTTCTTATATATATCAAGAATTCATTCACAGGAAGCACCAACTTCCAAATTCTCCAGCTACAACTGGAAGGAGGCTACAACCCCCTATTTATAGGCTCCAACCTGAAGGAATCTACAACTCTTTGAATTCTTTAGATCCAATCAAAAGGAGGCTACAACCCCTTAATTCTCAGGATCCAACCTGAAGGAAGCTCTAAATCCCTGATTCTCTGGCACCAACTGGAAGGAGGCTACAACACCCTTTCCTTTCCTCATCCAACTTCCATGAAATATAAGTGTAGACCAATTGTTTTTGTCACTACCACAATCACTGCCACTGTCACTTTCACTATCACATCAATCTTTAACCTATCACATCAACCTGACACCGTCATCGATACTCAACTGGATCCACTCACATGGATCATATACCATGGACACCTCTCAACTAGATTTCCAACATCACCAATGCATGCCTCTACCAAGAATGTACCAACATCACCAACATACCATCACAAGGTATGTGTCTCAACCATGTACCAAATCATGTACCAAACCATCAACCTGTACCATACCAAGCATCAACGATGTACCACAACAAGTGCATCAACTATGCACCAAAACCTGCACCATCAACACCTGTACCATATGATGTACCATACCATGTGCCAACCTTGAAAATCAACTAACATCAGCCATCAACACTTGTACCATATCATATATCAATCATGCATCAACCATGTACCATATCCTCAACCATGTATCATGAAATGTGCCAATATATCCAGGACATGCCTCTAATGATGAACCATAACCATATCAAAACAGATACCAAGATTGCCAATAATGCTTCTAATCAATGAGCCATAATATTACAAAGGTGTACCATATCACATACCATTACGAACAAGACATTCCTAAAGCATGTACCATACCATTAACATGTAACTCTCAAATCAAGAAGATAAGCATACCTATAACATGTAGTTGATCCACTGTACCAAATACCATACAAACATACCTTCCGTGGCCTCAACAAACAGGCACTAGCATCCCTTCAAAACCTTTTGCAAGAATTTTTACAGATCTGTGACTTTCTCTTCTAATTCTCGTAGATATCCATGCTTTCCTTCACTACATCCCACGTACATCCATGCCCTTATAACTTGTAACTTGAGGATACCTCAGAAACTATGGCTACTCATGTTTTTTGCAACTTTTATACTTTAACCTTCGACATTCCTTTGTTACCTCATAAACATGTCATCACAAACTAGCCAAAATATCACAATACTAGACCATAACATTCACAAAATAAATATTCAATTGTAAGTGTGTGAGTGTATTTATGAATGACTCCTTGAGGGGTATTTATACTTTTTATAGGTAACCTTTTCCCTTAAACTTAGGGCTTTTAGATATTTATTGTTACAACCACTTTTCCCTTTCATTCATTGACTTGTAACCAACTAGGGCTTATTTACAATTCTTCCTGTCTTCCAACTTCACAAGGCCATATATCCCTAAATTTGAGGAACCATGTGTAGTTCCACATCTCACCAGAAAAGGAACGACATGTAATATTCATCTATGATATTCTTCCA
Organism: Picea mariana; assembly: GCA_032191745.1. Taxonomy (NCBI): domain Eukaryota; kingdom Viridiplantae; phylum Streptophyta; class Pinopsida; order Pinales; family Pinaceae; genus Picea; species Picea mariana. Next base: position 254,939 of record JASDQU010241852.1, on the reverse strand, counting down.
TGGAATTTCATTGTCCTTCTTGTCCATATCCCTTAATTAACTTCAGGTCCCATACCTATACCTACGGGGCTACATGTATACTACATCAAATGCACCCAACTAAGTCATCATCAATCTCGATCATACAAATTTCAATCAACTATCCAACATACTTGGACCTCTCCAAGGGTTGACATCAATATATAAGGGTTTAAATCAATATATAAGGGTTGACATCAATGACAACTAACTTTCCAAACCAACTGTCCAACAATCTCCCCATTTGGCATTGATGTAAACACTGACATTGACATCAACATTGATGCTGCAACACTCATGCTCCTCCTCTGACCATTGCTCCTCATCAATGTTTCTCACTCTCCCCCTTTTACATCAATGTCAAAGGATATCTCTCCTTGGGGCTGCTCTCATTTTCTTCATGCATTTGTTCTTTCTCTTTGTTTCCATACCTTTTTTCTTTCTTTCCTTATTTGATAAAAGATAACTACCCCTGTCGACATGTCTCCCTCTGTCTACATGTTATTGATCTTCCTGTCTAGACATATTTCTCTGATGATTTCTCTTCCCTTGAATTTTCTGTAAAATGTAGATCAATGTAAGGCTACCTGTATATGTTTCCTTTCCTCACTTCCAGTGCTGCTAATTGTCCATTGGTGCTTCCTCTTGTAATTCTATGACATATATAAAAATCATTCAAAATTTGATTTCTTGATTTACTTGTCATGTTTACTTGAGCATACTGTTAAACAATATCCTACTGATGATATAGTTTTTGCTGACAATTTCTCTTTCCTTCTTTTGTTGTGCCTTTCACTGCTTTCCTTTCTGTGACCAATTGATTCCAACTGAATCCAATGATTCCAAATGTTAATACACTGCTATGCATCTTCTTTGATCCATGCTTTATGTACCTTCTAAACATATATTGAATCCATATATGTTCATATGTCCATGACTCTGCTTCTCAATTGTCTATAATGTTGACCCATTTTTTATTGTACTATCATAAAGGATTCACAGCTTTAACTTATCAATACATATCAAATCTGTCCACTAGTCTTCTTTATCTACAAACCAAAATCTGATGATACTGAGAGGGGGGTGAATCAATATCAAGTACAATTTAAAAACCTTTTCAACTTATACTTAAACCATTCAATTATATCCAATAAGAAATGAACAATAGTATAAGAGTTACACCAATACACCACAATACACCATGCACAATATATGAGAAATAATCAATAGTTATTGTTCGAGGGAAGTAATGACTTCCAAAGGTAGCTACATCTTACAAATATAAAGGGAGGGATAAACCTCCAAGAGGAAGATACAATCCTCCAATATCAAGAGAGGGTTGAACTCTCCATCCTTTCCCTTTCCTTCCACCCAAGAATATATGAGAGATAATAAAACTTTACATTAAATCATCACCATCAACCAACCATCACATAGAGCTTGATAATGCTTCCTGAGACTTCTTCAACTTCTGTAATTATTCAATTATTGGAATACTCTAATCCTATAGATAATATTATTCAATTTATTCTATGAAACTCCTCCAAGTTTCACTCCTTGAATCCTCCCCAAAAAGATGTTATAAAAATAATGGTAGACTTTATTCAATTCTGGTTTATTCAGGAGAGTGAACTTGTACAGAATGCCCTGCGCTCAATTTTTAACATCAGATTCTGAAAATCGTATAAAAAAAACTATAGTTCATACTCTTTCCAATGAAAATTTTCCCACTTCATTTGGATTCTCTATGAAGTTATTATTGTTTTACCCAGAACACATGTTTATTGACTAGCTTCAGAACTGGTCAAAAACCCTATCTTACACAAAGTGTATCTCCATAATTATAGCGAATCAAGAGATAAAATTTTTACCATGGGTACATTGATATGTATTCTCAATACCATAGCAATTTTACCATCTGAATCATTCTGGAAAAAAAGTTATAGCTAAAATGGTAAGATGACCTGTAAATAACATACCTTAGAACGCATCACCAAAACACTGCATCCTCCCTTGAAATCTAGCCTTCTTCACTACTGGTTTCATCTGAAACTATACTTGTGTATCAAATGAATGTATAATGATATTTATTTATACCATTTATGTCACTTCCTTTTAACATTAGGGCCAACCTGACAATTTCTTATTTTGTAATTCTTTTCTTTAATTATCTTCAGAGCCTACATGTACTTCCTTCTTCAATTCACTTTGTCATCTTCAAAAATTCATTTCTCCTCAACCATGAGGATCCATGTGATGTGCCACCTACCACCGGAAACAACATGATGTATACTATCCATCCATGGGTTTTTTTCTACATGTACATTGTCCTTCATGTCCAAATACCTTCATCAATCTTGCGGTCCAAAACCAATGACTAGGTTTGATATCAATGAAAACAACCAATCTTCCAACAAACTTCCCCTTTGTCATTGATGGCAACACTCATTCTCCCCCTATCATCATGATCCCAATTTCTCTCCCCCTTTTGCATCAATGGAAAAGGGTAGGGTTGCTCCCCCTGAGTTTAATGACAAAAGGTAACTCTCTTCTTTGGGGCTTCTCCCCCTGAACATGTGGCACTAAATAATACTTCATCCTTATTTTTGGTATTTGAGAATTTTTCTTCCTTGGAATCCTTTTGTGTGGCTTTTGCCTTCTCTCTCTTCTTCATGTCTAGGATGTATATGTTGTTTGGTCTTCTTGTTGCAGTTGCAACCAATCTTCCTGAGTTATTTTCTCTGATTTTACATTTTCGGGAGTCAAACGTAAGAGTGTATCCTTGATCACACATTTTACTAACACTAAGTAGATTATGCTTGAAGTCTTTAACCAATAGGACATTCTTTTCTTTTACATTTTTTCTTCCAAGCCATACTACACATTCTCCAAATATTTTGGCAGATGAGTCATCTCCAAATGCAACATTGCCACCCTTTCTCTTCAAGCTGATGAATTTGTCTTGATCTCCGGTCATGTGTGAAGAACATACACTGTCTATGTACCATTCATCTTCTTCTTTACATTTTTTAGTGGTCAATGCTATTCGACAATCTTCATTGTTTGGAATCCCTTTCCTTCTCCATACTGTGGTTGGCATAGGGCAATATTCATTCATATATCTGCAATCTTATTCTTTGTGACCAAGATAATTACATTTGTAGCATACAATATTTTTTTCCATCAATGGGGGAAATGAATTATAACTTATGTTGACAAATCCATGATTATTTCCATATATTCTATTTACACCATTCATGTTTCTTGCGTATGTGTTCCTTTCATTGATTCTACAATTAATTGCCTTATGTCCAAAATTTTTGCAAGTATAACAATGACCAAGAAAGAAATTTTGATACCTTGGAATAAGTGACCTTCTCTGTGATGTAGTCCATCTGGGTTCATGATCTACTCTTCTGTAGTTTCCTTCATACTGATTGAAGATTCTTTGATTCCTAAAGGTAGTAGGTATTCTTGGATATTCATCTCTTTTGTAATCATTCCTTCTTTCTGGTATCCTGGTCCACTTCTCATCAATTGTTTGTGTAGCTCTTTCTTCAATGTTCTTGTTGGTATTTGCATCTTCTTTGTATGAATTTTCACCCATGCATCCAAGATGTGTTAAGTCTTTTGACACTTGAAAGTTTCTTAAGCTCTTCCTCAACGAGACAACTTCTTGTTAAAGTTTCTCACAATCTTCTTATTTCTTCATCATTTGGACATTCCTTACTTCTCCTATTCTTCTTTCTTCTTCGAGTAGAGTTTTCAAGGAAATGGTTTCTTCTCTTAGTTTCTCAAAGTATTCTAATTGTTTTTTCAAGCTTACAACTTTTTTTTCACAACTACCCAATTCACTTCTTAGTTTTATATGTGTGTCTTTGAGCTTTCTATTTTCAATCTCACCATGCTTCAATTTTTTAAGATTCTCATCTTCTTGTTGAATAATTTATGCTTCATGATTTTATTCTTCTTCATTGGAATTTTCTTCTTCGATGTCATCTCTTTCATTCCTTGGATGAGTACATTCAAATTCAACATGTCCTACTCCTTCACAATTAAAGCAAAAGAACTGACCTCTTTTTGCTTCTTTGAAATCTGATATGTTATAATTTGCTTCAACTTCTTCTTCTTCTTCTTATGCTTCTTTCCTTGCATAAAGGTCTTGTATCTTGTCCCAAATATATTTTTATGATGCACATGATCCCACCTTGGATTTCACTGAATCTATCAATCCATCCAGGATGGTATCTATTGCCAATTTGTTGTTCCTTTTTGCTTCCTTCTAAGCTGCAGTCTTTGGTTTCTTCAAAGCATTATATCCTGAAGCAACTGAGAACCAAACATCTGCCCTAAGATCTTTCAAGTAAGTTTTCATTCTATTACTCCAATATTCAAAATTGCTTCCATCAAATGGTGGAATCCCATTTGGAATTTTGTCTTCCATTTCTTCTTAGAATCTTCCTTCCAGTGGTTAAACTGTATTGAAGGTAACCCGCTCTGATACCTATTGTTGATACTGAGAGGGGGGTGAATCAGTATCAAGTATATTTTAAAAAAAAATTCAAGCTATAATTAAACCATTCAATTATATATAATGAGAAATGAACAATAGTATAAGATTTATAACAATACACCACAATACACCATGCACAATATATGATAAATAATCAATAGTTATTGTTCAAGGGAAGTAATGACTTCCAAAGGTAACTACAGCTTCCAAAAATAAAGGGAGGGATAAACCTCCAAGAGGAAGATACAATCCTCCAATATCAAGAGAGTGTTGACCTCTCCATCCTTTATCCTTCCTTCCTTCCACCCAAGAATATATGAGATATAATAAAACTTTACATTAAATCATCACCATCAACCAACCATCACATAGAGCTTGATAATGCTTCCTGAGACTTCTTCAACTTCTGTAATTCTTCAATTCTTGGAATACTCTGATCCTATAGATAATATTATTCAATTTATTCTCTAAAAATCCTCCAAGTTTCACTCCTTGAATCCTCCCCAAAAAGAATTTATAGAAATAATGGTAGACTTTATTCAATTCTAGTTTATTCAGGAGAGTGAACTTGAACAAAATGCCCTGCACTGAATTTTTAACATCAAATTCTGAAACTCGCACACAAGAAACTAAATTATGTACTATTTCCAATGAAATTTGTCCCACTTCATTTGGATTCTCTATGAAGAAGTTATTATTGTTTTACCCGGAACACCTGTTTATTGAATAGCTTCAGGACTGGTCAAAAACCCTATCTTCCACAGAGTGTATCTCCATAATTATAGTGAATAAAGAGCTGAAAATTTTACCACATGTACCATGATATGTATTCTCAATACCATAGCAATTTCACCATCTGAATCATTCTATAAAAACCGTTATAGCAAAAATGGTAAGATGACCTGTAAATAACATACCTTAGAACACATCAACAAAAGACTTCATCCTCCCTTGAAATCCGGCCTTCTTTACTTCTAATTTCCTCTGAAATTAGAATTGTGTATCAAATGAATGTATAATTATATTTATTTATACCATATATGTAACTTCCTTTTAACATTAGGGCCGACCTGACACTTTCTTATTTTGTAATTCTTTTCTTTAATTATCTTCAGGGCCTACACGTACTTCCTTCTTCAATTCACTTTGTCATCTTCAAAAATTCATTTCTCCTCAACCATGAGGATCCACGTGACGTGCCACCTACCACCAGAGACAACATGATGTATACTATCCATCCATGGGTTTTTTTTCTACATGTATATTTTCCTTCATGTCCAAATACCTTCATCAATCTTGTGGTCCAAAACCAATGACTAGGGTTGACATCAATGACAACAACGAATCTTCCAAAAAAATCTACATGTATGGAACAACCTGTATTGTATATATCTCTTCTTGATTACATTCACAAACTCCTTCCTATGTAACTGCCAAATGATACCTGCGTGGAAACACTACTTCTCAACCGATCAATCAATATGTCATTATGTACTTCTGCTATCTGATTTCTCCGAATCTGTCTCTGCAAATAATTTAAATTTGTTCAAATGATGGTTCTATGATCTTTAGTAGCTACTGCATTGACTCCCCTTGTTAAAAACTCATATTACCTGGGATTCTCCAAGATGGGTGGCTCAGAAAAGTACCCACTCTAATGCTGAGTAATCTTCCTCTTCATCTGTAGACTCATCATCTCTCTGAACTTGACTTCTTTCTTTCTTCTTGTGGATTGATTTTTCACTACAATTCATGAAAGTACAATCTCTTAGGCCCATACTTTATTCACCTTCTCTTCTTTTCTTTCTCACGCTACTGCAAATCCTGTGATCTCTGGGACCTGTTCGTTATTCACCTTTTCTTCTTGTTTTTCATTTCTTTTCCAAACCTTCTTGTATCTGATATACTCCTTTTTCTTTGTATATTTGTCTTCATATCGTATTATTTCCAGTCTTGAGATTACGACTTCTAGGTTTCCTTCATTCACTTGATCTTCCTTTACATGTTCTTATTTTCTTTTCCAAACCTTCTTATATCTGATATCAATGTTCTTTCTCAAGGAAGTATCCATCATGCATCTGTAATCACACACTATGTGACCATAATTGTGGAATTTGTAACATTCAATATTGTGTGGGGCCACATAAGTATTTCTTTCTTGAATATTTCTTCAATAATCCCCACAATCTGCAACTTTATGTCCAAAGTTGGTACAATAAAAACAATGACCATAAAATAAATTTACATACTTGGGAGTGAATGGTGTAGTCCTTATGAATTTCTTCCTTGGATGATCATTATTGAATCTTATTTGTGGCTTGAATGTGGAGGGTCTTTTTGAATATGTATATTTGTCATTTTTCTTGGATTCTGATTGACCACAATTCTTGCTTTTGTGTACTTCTGCATAACTCTTGCTCTTTTCTTCATTCTTCTTTTTTGGCAACATGGAATGCTTCTCTTCATTTTTTACTATCGATGTGAATGTTTCTATATCTTCAATGTTCTTTCTAATCTTGGTGATTTTGGAACTCAATGTGACAACTTCTTATTCAATATTCTCAACCTCTTTTTCTTTCTTCATCATTTGACTCTTTATGACTTCTTCTGTTCTCTTTTCTTCTTCAAGTTGGATCTTCAAGGAGACGATTTCTTTTTCTAGTCTTCTCTCTTCTTGATCGGATTATGTTCCAAACTATTTTAAATCCTTAGTTATTTCCTTGAGATGATATGTCAATATCTTCTCTCTCTTTTCCGCTTCTTCCTTTTGTGCTACTATTTTGGCTTCCATGTACTAATTCTGACTCTTAAGAATTTATTCAATTTCTTTGGCTTCTTTCAATTGATCCTGTAAACCTGTAATAATGGTATGTACTTCCTTTGATATTTGAGGAATTTCCTTTATCTTAATCAATTCTTCCTTGAGGAACTATTTTTCCTTCTTTTCTTTGCTTAATTGAGTGAAGGCATAGTTAAATTATTACTCAATATCCACTTCACACTCTTCTTCTTTTGAGTCTGTCTAACATGATGATCATATTTCTTCTTGTCCTATACTTGTATCTTCTTTAGCATTCTCTGGATCTATGATAGGGGGGGAATAAATATTATGTACCTTATCCCATAGTTCTTTAGCTAATGAACATTTTCCCTCTTTGTATTTTATTGAATCAGGTAATCCTTCCATGATGAAATCCATTGCTAATTTGTTGTTCTTCTTAAATTCCTTCTCGTTTGTAGTCTTTGGTTTCTTTGAACCATTATATATTGTAACAACTAAATCCCAAATATCATATCCCTATGCCTACAAAAATGTTCCATATCTCATAGTCTAGACCATTCCGACCATTGACCACTGGTACTCCATTCATACTGCACTCCATGATCTACCTTCCAATGGTTAATTTTTTTCCTTGAAGGAACCTCACTCTGAAACCAATTGTTGGAATACTAAGAGAGGGGAGTGAATCAGTATTATCACTCTCACCACTTTTAACCACAGTATATATTATTCAACTTTATCAACAATATTCAAAAGTATATAATCAATGTATCTTCTATGATTTCATTCAATATATCATGAGCATATAATCATAAATAACATCACATAAACATCATTGCATCAAATACACAATACACCAGTATTTACGTGGAAAACCAAATGGGGGAGAACCACATAATGCTTTATTATATATATCAATAATTCATTCATAGTAAGCACCAACTTCTAAATTCTCTAGCTAAAACTGGAAGGAGGCTACAACCCCCTATTTACAGGCTCCAACCTGAAGGAAGCTCCAACTCCTTGATTCTTCGGCATCAATTTAAAGGAGGCTACAACCCCTTTTCCTTGTCCCATCAAACCGCCTTGAAATATAAGTGTAGACCAATTATCACTGCCACTGTCAGTGTCACTATCATTGTAACATCAACCTGTAACCTATCACACCAACCTGCCACTGTCACCGATACTCAATCGGATCCTCTCACTTGGATCATATATCAAGGACACATCTCAACTAGATTTCCAACATCACAAACACATGCCTCTACCAAGAATGTACCAATATCACCAACATACCATCACAAGGTCTATGTCTCAACCATGTACCAAAGCATGTACCAAACCATCAACATGTACCATACCAAGAATCAGCCATGTACCAAAACCTGTACCACAACTAGTGCATCAACTATGCACCAACACCTGCACCATCAACACATGTACCATACCATGTGCCAACCTTTCACATCAACTATGTACATCAACAATCGAAACTTGTACCATATCATGCATCAATCATGTACTATATCCTCAACCATGTACCATATACCATGTACCATGAAATGTGCCAATATATCCAATATATGCCTCTAATTATGAACCATAACCATATCAAACAAGATACCAAGATATCCAATAGTTCTTATAATCAATGAGACATAACAATACCAAGGTGTACCATATCATATAACATTACCAACAAGACATGCCTCAAGCATGTATCGTACCATAAACATGTAACTCTCAAATCAAGCACATAAGCATACATGTAACCTGTAGTTGGCCCACTATACTAGATACCAGAAAAAATACTTTCCTTATCCTCAAAAACCAGGCACTAGCATACCTTCACAACCTTTCACAAGCCTTTTTATAGATCTGTGACTTGCTCTTCTACTTCCCGCAGATATCCACACTTTCCTCCACTACAACCTGTGTACTTCTACACTCTTCTGACCTGTAACCCACAGATACCTAAGAAATTAGGGCTACTCATGTTTTCTGCAACTCCGATATGTTCACCTTTGACCTTCCTTTGCTACCTCAAAAAAATTCCATCACAAACTAGCCAAAAGAAAACAATACTAAACAATAACATTCACAAAATAGATATTCAATTGTAACTATGTGAGTGTACTTTTGAATGACTACTTGAGGGGTATTTATACTTTTTCTAAGTAACCTCTTCCCTTAAACTTAGGGATTCTATAGATTTCTTGTTACAACTACTTTACCCTTTCATTCAATGACTTGTAACCAACTAGGGCTTCTTGACCATTCTTTGGGGCTTCCAACTTCACAAGGCCATATTTCCCTAACCATGAGGAACCATGTGGCATTCCACATCTCACCAAAAACGAAATGACATGTACTATCCATCTATCATAGTATTCCCTACAATTACACTATCCTTTTTGTCCATATTCCTTAATCAAATTTAGGTCCCATACCTAGACCTCTGGGGCTACATGTAGACTACATCAAATGCATCGAACTAACTCATCATCAATATCGATCATACAAATTTCAATCAACTTTCCAACATCCCTGGAACTCTCCAAGGGTTTAAATCAATCTTTAATGGTTGACATCAATCTCTAAGGGTTGAAACAAATGACAACCAACTATCCAACAATATCAACCTCACTTGAGTTTCAAGTGGTTTTCATTTGATTTTGAGGAAATCTTAGGAAGCCCCTTTCCTTCCATGTTGTTTATATTGTTATTGTACATTAGATACATATTCATATCCATCCTATCAATAGGTGAACAAATTGCTTCTATGAGGAGGATAGGATAGGGCATATTTCCTTTAATTTTAATACAATAAGTTGTAAAATATTTCTAGATTTTCTCTATCTTTGTCTACAATTCTCTATAGATGTTATAGCCTCAAAATTCAAAATCATATAACATAATAGTAGTGATGAGAGTCTTAGAGATAATTTTCTTTGTATCCTATAACCAAAGGTCCGCTGATTTACAATTGTTTTCATGGCCAAATCAAGCTTTCCACCCTCCATTTCTCAGTTTCTCAATGTTATAGTTTTAATTAATCTTGTCATGTATATCAACTCTGAGATATGTGTTTTAAATCACTTCCTCCAATATATTGTCACCATACGTGAAACTATTGTAATTGATCTTTTTGGATTCAATTATCATAACCTTTTTCTTGTTAGTGCTAATAGTCATACCCTACTAGAGTAGAAATCCTTGAGAATTATTTATTGTTTGCCAACATCATAGTTACACCTCACCATAAGAAAAATATCATAAGCATAAAGAAGAAGGATCATGACTATTCCAACTAAATCCATGTTGGTGCACCCTGCTTCTTCCAGAAAGCCCTCTAGCTTGTCAATGTATATGCCAAAAGGGGTAGGGAACATAGGACAACATTGCTTAGATAAAATTTCATAGATAATGTCTTATGACAAACCCCCAATGTTTCTAAACTTGACAATAATGTTCTCATATAACCTTATCACCATAGTTCTCATAAAAGTTTTAGCTCTTCTAGTCTATTCTATAGGTTAGTCTTAAGAATAGTGCCAAATTCTTTTCTAAAGTCAACAAATCAACATATGATGTTCATTTTATTATTACGAAAATCATCCATAATGATACTAAGTGGAATAAGATGGCCCACATTCGAATGATAGCTCCTAAATTAGGCCTATCATTTAACCCTTTTACCTAACTTTCTAGCCATCTGCTAATCTTTTTTCCCAAAATAATTCCATATAACATAGCTAAAAAAGAACTAGTCATAATGATCTTAAAATTTAAGTGGTTGTTTTGATCAAAATTTAAATACCATAAATTATTATAGCTAACCCATTCTACAAAATGAAAGAGTTAGTCCTCTCAAATCTCCCATTTAATATATTATATACAATAAATGAAATTATTATTATTTATTTATTTTATAAATTTATATGATTAAAATAAATTATTATTATTATTATTATTATTTATAAATTTACATAGTTAAAAAATTGTGAGTAATTATTTTGTTAATAATAATTACTAATATTGTTAATAATATTTAGTAATAAAAAATTAATTATTTTATATTTTTTCCCACAAATTGACAAATATAAAGATATTTAAGACATCACAAAATATCTTATAACATATATTTATTTATTGATTATATCATTATATCATTAAAAGATTGATACTCTACTTGATACATTTTTATAACAATGTATTTTTAATACTCTACTTGTAAATTTTTATAACAATGCATTTTTTAATAATTAATGTGTTCAAAATAATAGTTCGAGAGGTCATTCAAATTCCTAGAAAATTTGGTCAATCTTTATTCTAAGTTGCCAACATTCCTAGGTAGGTTACCATTCCTACCAAATGGCTAGTGCTTCCTGAGATTTTTATGACCCTAGCAAACCTAATTATAATCATTTAACTAAAAGCATTTTGTGTTTTTACTCCAGGTCCAAAGATGGTTTTAACGTGATCTCCCTCTTAGAACGATTCATTCCTTCCTAAGTAAATCATCGTTGAGGCTTTCTAGGTTTCAATCATTTGAAAGTACTTAGTTAAACTTACTCGTACATGAAAATAAGAAGTAGAACCCTTTTTTAAGTTTAAAAACATGCCTAGGAATGAGTTTATTGTTTGAATATAATAATTATCTTTTTCATTTTTTATATATATTTAAAATTTTAAATAGTATAATAAATTATTTATTAATATTTTGTAATTTATTATTATTTATAATCATATTTGAATTTATTGTTTAATATAATAATTATCTTTTTTATTTTTTATATATATTTTAAGTTTTAAATAATATAATAAGTTATTTATTAATATTTTGTAATTTATTATTATTTATAATCATATTTTAATTACGTGACACATGTCCATTAATCTATGAGATAGTTATAAAAAATATTTTTATCACTACTTTTATATAGTCATTTGAATTTTGCAATTCTATGCACTTGATTTTTTATCCTTCTATGTTGAGTCTCTTTCTTCTCTTTCTTTGTTAAAAAGTTATTTCATATTATATTGGGTAGGCTTTTGAGTTTCTATTCCAATGGATTGTTTGATTATTTTTCTTCATGTTGATTATGCTCGAGACATTGATCATTCTTTTATTATGGAAGAAACACCTAGATAAAAGAATAAGAAATTTTAATCCTAAAATATTTTGATTATTTATCATATTAATGTCTTTTAATTTCACAAAATAAAACTAAAACTAAATAATATGTAACATAAAGAAAACAAAGTTTAATTTGATATAGTTTTCAAAATGCTTTAATTTCCTTCTTCATATACTGTAATACCTTAGTTTTGATTTTCCATATTAATAGTATATTTTGTTTATTTGATGAAAGTTTAGAGTGCCTAAACAATTAAAAGATGTTAGAGTGCTTAGAAAATTTAATACCTTGAACATTGCAAATACTAAAATATATTATTGGCTACAAGACAAACAAAGATAAGAGTTATATGGAGATATGACTCCACGAGAGTGTCAGATAAATGGGCTAAGTCTTTGTATTATATTTTATTTACCCATATTGGAATTTTAGAGAGAAAGAAGTAGTTACATGAGCTTCTTGGGGAAAATTCCATGTGGTTCTTGATTTCATAAACACCTCTTGTGGGTTGTTGGGGGTTCTTCTCCATTTACTCTTTCACTCTATCATTTGGTTCATTAATTCTTATTCTTGGTTGGAACATGGGGACGAAATATGATGCAGGAGCATCTCTCACATCAAGCGAGCCAGCGCGGAAGCAGAAGGACAGTTGGACAAGCCAGCACAAATTTTGAAAACACCTTGAAATTGTTGCGCGAACTTAAATGTAGCAATTAAGATGAGGCACACTTGTATAATGTAATGGACCCTGAGCGGATTTCTCTCGTCCTTAGTAGATCAGAGGCATTTATGAAAATTAGTGTAGGTAGATAGAAATTTAATTCTAGACTAGACAGTTGTAGAGCGCAAGTGGGAAATGGGATATAGACACCCTCATTGTGCATTTGTATTATTACTAAATCCAGGAAGAGCAAGAGCATGCAAAGAGCTATGGAGGAACACCCATGTACATATATTTGAATTAATAGAAGAGATCGATTCAAATTCATGGTTTGTGTTGTTCTCTGTGTATTGATGTTGAATGATGTGCTCATGAATGTTTGCTTCCAGTTATACATTTGCTTTTATATGTTGTGTATGTGATTTCATGTTGTGTTTGAAGTCTGAGAGGAAGAAGGAATGAGTTTCAATTGTTTCTCTATTTGAGCCAGAGAATTCCTGCAAGGAGTGCAGTTGAAGTGTCTACAAGGAGTGCGTTGACAGAGGGTTCAGATAGAGATAGCTTTTGTTCTCATTCATTCCAAGGGTGTAGTTGGGCACATGAGCTATGCAAGGAGTGCGCAGGCCTAGTAAAAGTCTCAAGGTTGCGAACCTGAGCGAAGTATCGAAGGACTACTGCTGCAGGTGTGTGCAGAATCGAGGGACTTCAACACTTAGCCGTGTTTGAAGGTTTGCCGCAAGGAGTGCGTGCAAGAGTTTTCCTTAAGGACTCAAAATCCATGGAAAAGCTCAGGAAGGATAGAGCCTTCGAATTTGTTGAAGGACAGTGTAAAGAAGTGGTGCCTTGAAGGTTTAAGAAGGTGTCGCAAGTTTACGCCGTAGGTGGATGAGTTTTGTGGGAGAACACTTCATCATTTCGTAGATTTCTTATGGAGGAACGGACGGTCCGAATTCCTTGAGGAGAATTCGTGACATCCCGTGGGCCGTTAGATCTTGTAGAGGTGCAAGGGAGATACGACAATGTATTCCCAAAAGGTTCAAAGCTCAGGAGGGGCGGAGCCGTTGATCCAAGCCAGCCAGGGCCGTTGGATTATTCGTGAAATCGCCTATCGGGATTTCGTGAGAGAAGAGTCGAAGATTTGGTAACGGGAATCACGAAACCGCAATACGCGATATCCCGATGGCTACGTAAATAGTGTGGGGCCACAAGAGTTGGTGACGTGGACAAGTGGCAAGCCTTATCGGGGTCTCGCAGTGAGAAGTCCCGAAATATTGACATTAGGATTCGTGATACCGCAAAGTCCGAAGTCCCGATGAGATAAGGGATCGTTGAAAAGTCAAGGAAGCAAGCTCATCAGAGTTTCGGCATATCGTGATTCAGGAGTCGGTAAAGTGAATTGTTTGATATCGCGAGTGGCGAAATCGCAATAGGAGAAGTTTCGACAGGTAAAGGGAGGGTCAACGTTGACTTGTATTAGTGTTCGGGAATCCGAGAGTCCAGTGCTTGACCACTGACCTCGTGAAGTAGCGAAGTCCGATATACCGATTGTAACAAGGGGATCGAGCGAGAATTCTATGGGTGCAGATTTCCTGATAGGGAAATAGAAGAACATGTGAGTTCTTCGAGCCGCGTGAGGAAAAAAGATCCTGTGAGTTGACGTGGACCTTACGACCTACGGGTTGTGTAGGGAGGGCATTGGTGTCAAGTGGTATTAGAGCCTGATTCTTGTCTGTATAGTTCAGGAAAGGGAGGCATAAGAGGTAAAGAGTACTCTGATATGCGTCAAGTGGTATCAGAGCACAGAAAGATTCTTTGCTTTCTGTAGCAGAGAAAGAGAATTCACCATGCCACCAAGGAGAGATAGACAATCACCTGATACAGAGGATAGGGAAATAACAAGAAGAAGAGGCAGGCAGATGGCAGATCGAGCCATAGAGCGACAGATGCGTGATCTCTGAGCTAGACTTGAATACATGGAAACAACGCAAAGACGCACAGTTAGTGCAGGGGATCTCAGTGATTCCGAAAGTGAGATTGAGGCTGAACATGAAAAAGAAGTTGCAGTTGAAGATGCATCAAACGAATGTTTGATCAAAGCTATTTCCAGGATCGGTGCAAGAGCAAAGATGGACATTCCAGTTTACGAGGGAAACTTGGATGCAGAGGAGCTTCTAGATTGGATTAGAGCTCTAGATACTTACTTCGAATATGAAGATGTCGAAGAAGACAAGAAAGTCAAGCATGCTGTCACACACTTGAAAGGACATGCAGCATTGTGGTGGGATGAGCTACAAGATGACAGACGCTACAAGGGCAAGCAAAAGATCAAGAGCTGGGATCGGATGATCGCAAAGATGAAGGAGAAATTCATCCCCATGGACTATCAAATTACTCTGTTTAGGAGAATGTAGAACCTGAGACAGAAGCTGATGACAGTGAAAGAATACACTGAAGAATTCTACAGATTGAACATCAAGGCAGGTCATCGGGAGAGCGATGATGAAAACGTTGCTAGGTATATGAATGGCCTGAGATATGATATCCAGGATGAGATGAGCATGGTAACCATCTGAACGGTGGAAGATGCTTAGCAGATGGATCTGAAAATAGAAGAGAAGCTGAGATGAAAGCAGGGTCAGAGAGGCCGAGGTAGAAGTCAGCCCAGAGGCAAGTCAGTTGCCCAGGACAAATATTAGAAGCCCAAGGAAGACTGGAAGAAACCTCAGACATGCACAAAGAGAGGTGGAAGTTCACATCGTGGGCAATATGTTGAATAGAGAGGGCAACATAATGAGTAGAGAGGAGACTATGCTGACAACAACACTTTTCCTCATACTAGAGGTCGAGGAAGAGGAAGAGGTGGAGTAATCACATGCTTCACATGTGGAAAGAATGGGCACAAGTCTTACGAGTGTCCAGAGAAAAAGAAGGACACTAGAGAATCTCACATCGCCGAAGCACAGAAGTGGGATGTTGAGGCAGAAGACACTAAAGGTGGAAGATCGTTGATGATGCGAAAAGTCCTTTTGACACCCGAGAAGGAGGTGGAGAGTTCAGTCCAAAGGACCAGACTTTTCAGGACTACTTGCAAGACCAAGGATAGGGTATGCAAGGTCATTGTAGACAGTGGTAGCATGGATAATCTCGTATCTACAGAGATGGTAGAGAAGTTGGAGCTGGAGACGACTGATCATTCAAGCCCATACAGAGTTTCGTGGCTACAGAAAGGACACCAGGTAACTGTCACTAAAGAATGCTTGGTTGAATTCAAGATAGGTGGATATAATGATAAGATCTTGTGTGATATAATTCCTATGGATATTTGTCATCTATTGCTGGGTAGACCATGGCAATATGACATGAATTTGATTCATGATGGGAGAATGAACACATACACCCTAGAGAAGAATGGGAGGACACACATGTTGCTTTCGATAAAGGATAAGGAGGTGAAGCCGGAAGTAAGCAACACTGTACTTCTCATGAGTGGGAAGGAACTTCTAAATGAGGTTAAGAAGAAGGAGGATCCATAGTTCATTGTGGTCAGGAAACCGAGGATTGTTCTGACTAGCACAAGAGTGGATGATTTACCAGAATAAATTCAGGAACTGCTAGAAGAGTTCACTGACATTATAGTGGACGAACTACCTCGTTCATTACCACCGATGAGGAGTGTGAGTCATCATATTGATCTCATACCAGGAGCCAGTTTGCCAAACAAAGCCGCGTACATATTGACACCGCAAGAGAATGAGGAGGTTAAAAGGCAGGTCCAAGAGTTATTGGACAAAGGTTTGGTCAAGGAGAGCTTGAGTCCATGTGTTGTTCCAACAATACTCAGTCCAAAGAAAGATGGAGGTTGGAGGATGTGTACTGACTCAAGGGCGATAAATAAGATAACCATCAGGTGCAGATTTCCATTACCGGGGATGGATAATTTGATGGATTGCTTGAGTGGAGAAAAATACTTTTCAAAGATTGATTTGAAAAGCGGATATCATCAGATTCGCATGAGAGAAGGCGATGAATGGAAGACATCATTCAAGACCAACGAGGGGTTGTATGAATGGCTTGTTATGCTGTTTGGCTTAACAAATGCGCCAAGTACCTTCATGAGGTTGATGAACGAAGTCCTGAGGGAGTTCATCGGGAAATTTTTCATTGTGTATTTAGATGACATACTGATCTACAGTAAGACAGTGGCAGAGCATTTGAAGCATTTGGTTACAGTGATGCAGAAATTGCAGCAGGAGAAGCTATTGATAAATATGAAGAAGTCCTCATTCATGAAGACAGAGCTCATTTATTTGGGGTTTGTTATTTCAGAAAATGAGTTGAGAATGGATCCAGATAAGGTGGAGGTAATCAAGAATTGGCCATCACCGAGGAATATCTTTGAGGTGAGACTTTTTCACGGTTTGGCTAGTTTCTACCGAAAATTCATCAGGAATTTTAGTGAAATCAGCGCAGCAATGATGGATACAGTGAAGAAGCGGCATAAATCTTTTCGCTGGACAGAGAAGGCTGAGAAAATTTTTAATCTGTTGAAGAGGAAGATTGCGAAACAACCGGTTTTGGTGTTGCCGGATTTCCGAAAGACATTTCAGGTGAAATATGATGCAAGCGGATTTGCAATCGGGGCAGTCTTGAGTCAAGAAGACAGGCCGATAGCATACTTCAGCAAGAACCGAAGAGAAATTGAAATACTCCACGTATGATAAGGAATTTTATTCTATCATACAAGCATTAAAGAAATGGAGGCATTACTTGATTCCGAAAGAGTTTGTATTGTATAGTGATAATCATGCATTGTAGTTTGGTACTCAATAGGAGAAGTTGAATCAGAAACATGCCAAATGGGTTGAGTATATGCAAAATTTCACTGTTGTGATTAAACATATTTCTGGTACTGCTAACAAAGTTGTTGATGCTTTGAGCAGGAAATGTTTGCTATTGCAGGAGTTCCGAGTCAAAACATTGGGTTTTGAGGATCTCAGGGATATGTACAGAGATGATCCAGATTTCAAGGAAGCGTATGAAGCATCTGAGAATCCAGTTCTCAGAGACAGAAGCCCATGGATAGAGTACATGATCCAGGAGGGATTGTTGTTTAAAGGCAATCGACTGTGTATTCTGAAATGCTCCATGAGGGAGAATCTGCTGAAGGAGAAACACAGTGGAGGATTGGCCGGACATTTTGGTCACAACAAGATGTTTGCTAAGTTGAACGAGTCATATTTTTGGCCGGGCATGCGAGCAGATGTCAAGAGATTTGTGGACAGATGTAGAATTTACCAGCATTCGAAGGGGAGAAAGCAGAATGTAGGGTTTTATCAACCATTTCCCATACCAGAGAGGCCATGGGATGCGATTAGCATGGATTTTGTATTGGGGTTGCTAAGAAAACAAAGAGGTGTTGATTCAATATTTGTGGTGGTGGATAGATTTTCTAAGATGGCACACTTCATTCCATGCCAGAAGACCAGTGATGCGACTCACATCGCGAACCTATTTTTCAAAGAGGTCATTCAACTTCATGGGTTGCTGAGAAGTATAGTTTCAGACAGAGATATGAAATTCATAGGGCATTTTTGGAGGACCTTATGGAAGAAGTTGGGAACTAACCTGTTGTTTAGTTCATCATATCATCCTCAGATGGATGGACAAATGGAAGTGGTGAACAGAATTTTGGGAGACTTGCTGAAAAGCTTGGTGATAGAACACCACAGCCAGTGGGACCATATATTACCACAGGCAGAATTCGCGTATAATAACTCAGTGAATCGGAGCACAGGCAAGAGTCCATTTCAGGTTGTCTATGGTATGCAGCTGAGAGGAATTTCTGAACTGAGGGATTCAGAACAGACTGCTACTAGGAGTGCTAGTGCAAAGGAATTCACAGAAGTGATGAAAGAACTTCACAGCCAGGTGCAGGAGCGACTGCTGAAATCAAGACAAGAATATAAACGCAGAGCATATCAGCATAGAAGACAACTTCAATTTGAGGTTGGTGATCTGGTTCTAGCACATTTGAGGAAAGAAAGGTTCCCGAGAGGAACGTATAATAAGCTGAAGATGAAGAAAATCGGGCCATGTAGGGTCTTGAAGAAAATTGGGACAAATGCTTATGAGATTGAATTACCCAATGGGATCAGAATTTCTCCGATATTCAATATCTCAGATTTATACCCATATAAGGCTGGAGAAGTAGAGACTGGAACTGAGCATCTAGTGATCCAGTGGATGAAGCAGATGCCAGTTGCAGAGAAGTCGCAGATGGAGTGCATACTAGACAAGAGAGTGAGCAAGAGGACCAGGCGAAAGCAATACTTCGAGTATCTGGTCAAGTGGAAGAACCATCTAGTTGAAGATTCCAGCTAGGAGACTGAAGCTGAGATACAGAAGCATGGACATACCGTGCGCGAGCTCATGGACTGGAGCCCATGAAATTTTTCAAGCAAGGGAGTATGATGCAGGAGCATCTCTCACATCAAGCGAGCCAGCGTGGAAGTGGAAGGACAGCTGGACAAGCCAGCACAAATTTTGAAAACACCTTGAAATTGTTGTGTGAACTTAAATGTAGCAATTAAGATGAAGCACACTTGTATAATGTAATGGACCTCCAGCGGATTGCTCTCGTCCTTAGTAGATAGGAGGCATTTATGAAAATTAATGTAGGTAGATAGAAATTTAATTCTAGACTAGACAGTTGTAGAGCGCAAGAGGGAAATGGGATATAGATACCCTCATTGTGCATTTGTATTATTACTAAATCTAGGAAGAGAAAGAGCATGCAGAGAGCTATGGAGGAACACCCATGTACAGATATTTGAATTAATAGAAGAGATCGATTCAAATTCATGGTTTGTGTTGTTCTCTGTGTATTGATGCTGAATGATGTGCTCATGAATGTTTGCTTCCAGTTATACATTTTCTGCTGTGTATGTGATTTCATGTTGAGTTTGAAGTTTGAGAGGAAGAAGGAATGAGTTTCAATTGTTTCTCTATTTGAGCCAGAGAATTCCTGCAAGGAGTGCAGTTGAAGTGTCCGCAAGGAGTGCGTTGATAGAGGGGTCAGATAGAGATAGCTTTTGTTCTCATTTATTCCAAGGGTGTAGTTGGGCACAGGAGCTTTGCAAGGAGTGCACAGGCTGGGTAAAAGTCTTAGGGTTGTGAACCTGAGTGAAGTATCAAAGGACTATTGATGCAAGTGTGCGCAGAGTCGAGGGACTTCAACACTTAGACGTGTTTGAAGGTTTTCCGCAAGGAGTGCGTGCAAGAGTTTTCCTGAAGGACTCAAAAGCCGTGGAAAAGCTCAGGAAGGATAGAGATTTTGAATTTGTTGAAGGACGGTGTAAAGAAGTGGTGCCTTGAAGGTTTAAGCAGGTGTCGTAAGTTTGCGCCATAGGTGGATGAGTTATGTGGGAGAACACTTCGTCATTTCGTAGATTTCTTCTGGAGGAACGGACGGTCGAAATTCCTTGAGGAGCATTCGCGACATCCCATGGGCCATTAGATCTTATAGAGGTGAAGGGGAGATATGGCGGCATATTCCCAAAAGGTTCAAAGCTCAGGAGGGGCAGAGCCGTTGATCCAAGCCAGCCAGGGCCATTGGATTATTCGCGAAATCGCCTATCGGGATTTCGTGAGAGAAGAGTTGAAGATTTGGTAACGGGAGTCGCGAAACCACGATACGTGATATCCTGACAGCTATGTAAACAGTGTGGGGCTATAGAAGTTGGTGACGTGGACAGGTGGCAAGCCTTATCGGGGTCTCACAGTGAGAAGTCCTGAAATATTGACATTAGGATTCACGATCCCGCGAAGTCCAAAGTCCCGACGAGATAAGGGATCGTTGAAAAGTCAAGGAAGTGAGCTCATCGGAGTTTCGACATATCATGAGTCGAGAGTCGGTAAAGTGAATTATTTGATATTGCGAGTGGCGAAATCGCGATAGGAGAAGTTCCGACAGGTAAAGGGAGGGTCAGCGTTGACTTGTATCGGTGTTCAGGAATCCGAGAGTCCAGCGCTTGACCACTGACCTCGTGAAGTAGTGGAGTCCGATCTCCCGATTGTAACAAGAGGATCGAGCGAGAATTTTGTGGGTGCAGATTTCTCGATAGGGAAATAGAAGAACATTTGAGTTCTTCGGGCCGCGTGAGGAAAGAAGATCCTGTGAGATAACGTGGACCTTCCGACCTACGGGTTGTGTAGGGAGGGCGTTGGCGTCAAAATACTAAAGGAAAGAAACCATTGTTTTGCTAGTTGTAGTAATTATTGTTGTATGTCAGCAATGAATTAGTGCATGTATGCATGAGATGCATTGGCATGTGCTAAATATTATTCACAAATACGAGTCATAAGAGTCCAAACATGGATATTCTTGACCAGATGCACTAGAGCCCTAAAAAGAGGTGGAAAACCAGAGGGGATGCATGGTAGTGAAGGGGGTTCATTGTCTTTGGGTGGTGTATGATGGAGAAAAGAAAGTCAGTGTACTTTCTATTGATTTTCATTGAGAAACTTGTGAGAGCTTGAGTGTTGACTGGTTTCGGAAGATGTGTGTCACTCTGGAACCCATCCTTGTGGATTCATAGCCCTAGCTCGGGGGTGATCTGTTGTTGAGACTTGGGAAAACAAAGACTAAGGTTGGGTGCAACATCCTTGGTCTGCATCTAGTTAGTGATTGGTTTTTTAAGATAAGTTCTCTCTGTCATGGTTTCCTTGCTTGTATATTTATTTCCATTGTGTATTGATTATTATTTTTTAGATATGTATCTTTAATGTTCTTACTTGTTGGTTATGGTTGTGCATGGCATGATTAAGCATTATTTTTAAGTATAGCATGAATATTGATGATTGCATGAACAATTATTGCATGTCTTTCATGCTTCTTTATTAATTAATGGTTATCGAAATTCAAAATCATTTCTTGAGATGAGATTTTGAGGTAGCATGAGCCAGCCTGCTGGTGGTTGAGTACGTTACAGATACAATGTACCAACATGCATTTACCTTCACCAAAGTGTTCTTCCTTGGATGGATTTTTGTACTATTAGATTATGATATTCCTTTGCACCTTATTACTAAGTGGTGTTTCGTATATTTTACTTCTTGCTCCTACCTTTAGATTTTTTTTTTAATATTAAATTGGATGCTATATTTTGGATAACATGATGCAAAATTCCCCCGGATGGGGTGACAGCTAGACCATCAACGACGCATGGAGGGGAGGCAGGACAGGGAGTAAATAAACCCACTGGCCCCCGTCACCTCGCTCATTAACGTTACAATGTCTGCACGCCTGAGCATTCAAGGGCCGAGACCCCTCAAGCAAGCGACGAGTACCAGTCATCAGTCGGGTTTAATGGACGAATTGATAGGGAAGTTTATTACCACAGCCACCATCTCATTGCTTCTCATACTCGCCATCAACTGTGGGAGACGAACGCCCTGGAGCACCTCGGCACACCATCATTCTGAGAGAATTTGGCACATTTGCGCTGCAAAATGCCAAGGATTAGAGGCAGGTCGCGACGGGGGGCAGCGTGGTATGCTGCTCAGTCGCGGAGGAAACGCAAGGAAGCCTTCGAGCGAGCCATCGCACTGGCCACCCGACGACGCAGACAGGGGCAGCGGAGGCCTACACGAGAGCTCGAGAGGGGAAAAGCTCCAGCGGTTGACTCAGACTCACAGTTGGGGCTCACCCGGTCCGAAGAATCCGCTCCATGGCAACAGAGAGCGACCTTTGGCCTGGATGGCCCCTCCCAAACGGCAGCAGCTTTCCCTGACGAAGAGAGGCCCTACACACCATGCTATGTGGTGGAGGAACTGGCTCCAGAGCTCACCCAGGCAGCARCGGAATGCAATGAGCAGGACGGAAATGCGGCAGCTCCAGAGGAACGTGCAGACATCAATGGCCCCGAGAGGCACGCGTCAGGGGACTGGGACCTTCTTAGTCTCCTCTTCGAGGTACGACAACTGTTGGGGGATCAGGTCTTCCGCATGGCACGCCTGGAGCAACGAATTGACATGTTTTATGCAGCCCATTCGAGAGCAGCCCAGAAGAAACAATGTCCGACCTGCGCTAGAGTTTACGCCTTCCCTGCACGATGGAGGCACGTAGCCATGGACGACGACACACACCAGGGTTCAGAGGTCATATGATTGCAGTTCTAGTCTTTGTTTCTGTTTCATCTCTTTCAGTTTAAGTGTCCAGCTAGGAAACTATAGTCGTCTCTTAGTCTTAGACAGTAATGGTAGTTTTCCGACTTTGAATGCGCGTCCCGGTTTCCTTCGGGCGGGACGTTGCAGAGACATTATCAATGTTTTGTTCACTCTGTAAGAATGGATAACACGTGGACTGGAGTGCCCAACTGTCCCGGTTTCCTACTTAGGCGGGACAGCTGGCCTCCCATGCATTTTTGGATTTTGCCAATTTGAATATGACAGGACCCACCCCCTTTATTTACAAAAAAAAAACATGATGCAAAATTCTTGTAGAAAACATAGTTTATACTTAAATGCTACTTATTCATAATTCAACCTTTAGTTACATGTAAAATCAAAGAAAACCTTTCGACATGTTCTCTTTATATATTTTTCTAAAAGCAATTCACATCCTTCCATAAGTTGTGAAATGTATTTTGTAAATTTTTGAAAAGTACAAGTAAGCATTCCTATATTATGTTGCTTGAGATTTCTAGATATAAACTATGTAAATAGTTATGAAATGTTTAATGTTTTGAGTGGACACTTCACCCATCATCAAGGACAATTGAAGTTGTGATATTTGAAAATAGTGCTAAGGTTTTTAAAGGGAAAAACATCAGGATATAATGGTTATTTAATTAATTTACCATTTCTCTAAAATGTGTTCTTCTCCTTTCCTCAATAGTCATATCTTAATATTTTTCCCTTTAAAAGCTTTATCTTAGCACTCTTTTCAAACATCATAGGCTCAATTATCCATAATGATAAATAGAATGTCTACTCAAAATATTGAATGTTTCATAACTATTTATACAATTTATATCCCAAAATCTTAGGAACATTACACTGATTTGTAAAAACCTACACACTATGATTCTCATACTAATTGTAATGTCTCTTAAAAATAATTTTAAAAACTTTTCATATCAATTATTTCATTTATTAAAAAAAATAAAATTATAATTTATAATTTAAAAAACTTTTTCATACTCAGACATTAAGTGAAGCCAACTTCATTTATTAAAATTAAAAAATTATAATTTAAAAAACTTTTTCATACTCCTGGACATTAAGTGAATCCAACTTAGGGTAGAGAGGAAATAACTCTCATGAATATGATCAAATTTTCTTTATATTTATATTTATATTTATATTTATATTTATATTTATATTTATATTTATTATTTAAAATATTTAAATTAATTTTTTGCATTCATATATTTAGAAGTATTATTGAATACATAATATATATTAAAAAAATTTCTTATGCAAATCTTATTTAAAATTATAAATTAAAATAATCAGATATTAAAAAAATATCTTATTATAAAATCATTATTTAAAAATCCATAAACTATAAAGTTGCGTTAATATTATTGTTTTATATATTTGGAAGTGTAGTTAAATATCTAATATATATTAAAATAAAGAATTTATTGTTATGAAGTTGTTATAAAAAGTACATGGTTATAAAAAAACATGAATTATAGGGTAAAGTATCAAATTTTAAATGATATAATTAACAAGGGTTGTATGGAAGCTTAGTCCCTGCCAAGTAGATTTGGAAATGGAGATGATAGCTTACACCCTATAATTATTGATGATGATGATTATTGTGAAACATGAACAATATGTTAACTAGGGGCTAGTTTCATAGTCTTAAAAGAAATCAATTTGTAAAGATTTTAAATGAAAAAAATTAACATTAATAACTATACCGTCAGAAAGATTGGAATTCAAAGAATTTGACCTAGACTCAAAAGGAATGGAGGAAGACGTGTTGCTCTATGACACTTAGTTTATAGATTTTTCATATGCCGTATTGGTCAGGATCTCTGACCACATTTTTACTTTAATGTAGATGTTGTATAGTTTTAGGATTAACCTAAATTTCCTTCTAATTAAGTTAAGCTAACCAAATGCAAACTGCATTTTAAAAATATTCAATTTTTTTTTTAAAATAAACCTTTCAAATTTAATAATATATATATATATATATATATATATATATATATATATATATATATATATATATATA
>JASDQU010241852.1:204136-221221 GCA_032191745.1 Picea mariana | reverse complement strand
AACAATATATATATATTGTTCTCAAAAAACATGTACATTTCTTGCTAATACAACCTTCTTCCTGAAAGTATGACTAAGTCCACCTAGTATTCTCCTTGTATAGAAAAGTAAATAAAAATAACAGTAACTCCCCTGTAGTCTTACAAAGATGCTAATAGAATATTTCCATCCTCAATAGAATTACCAAAACAAATTACAAAATAGAGAGTCCATGATGAAAAAATGAACAATACAGATAAGAAAATCCATCAATTCAAAATATTGCGATGTCGACCCAACTATATTATGCAGATCATAGATAGAGTCGCAAAGTTAGTGGGCGGGCCTTGTGGCCATCCTGTCGTTTGTTGCAGTGGATCCTTCCTTGTGGAACCATTAAGGCACATTTTGATAGCGCACATGCTTCCATATTATCTTCCCTATAGATATGATAAAACTTAATATTGATGAATAAAGGAATGAGATCCTTGATCTTAGTCATCCAACCCATAAGAGAAATTACATGTAAATTGATGTTGTAATTTAACCAATCTATCACTATATTTGAATCCCCCAGAACATGAAGGTGATAGATATCTAGCTGAAGTACTAAGGATAAGGAGGCCCATACCCCAAGAATTTCCTCTCTGGTGTTTGTACCCATCCCACAGTTGAAGGTCCACCTGTAAATTGTATTTCCCGAGGTCTTTATGATGCCCCTTTCCCCACTATGAATACCATTTTTCTACGCAGCACCATCAAACCAAAAACAAGAATCCAAAGTAATGTCTGGAGTCTTCTTGATCCCGTTGAGTGTTCTTTTTTGTAAAGTTTTTCCACTAGTAAAATTCACCATCCCTCTGATTTGGATGCTAACACCCTATACAGAAGGGGAACAACTCTCAAATATACACCTATTTCTTTCCATCCATATGTTTCAGCAAACGATTGATGGTAAAGTAGTGTATACTTTTTCCTGCTTAAGGCAATTTTCAAAGCAATTGATTAATGAATAACCTCCCCAAGTAGAAGCAAGACTAAAAATAGTATGCAAAATTTTCCACAGATGTAGAGAAAATGGGCATTTTGTAAATAAGTGTAAATTGGTCTCCTCAGCCCTGTAGTAAAGTGAGCAAATGCTCAGACCTTCCCAACCTCTTTTCCGTAATGAATCCCGGGTAAGGATTTTTTGTTCCAAAGCCAACCAGGTGAACAATTTAATCTTAT
The DNA here is from genome assembly GCA_032191745.1 of Picea mariana. Classification (NCBI taxonomy): domain Eukaryota; kingdom Viridiplantae; phylum Streptophyta; class Pinopsida; order Pinales; family Pinaceae; genus Picea; species Picea mariana. Next base: position 220,015 of record JASDQU010241852.1, on the reverse strand, counting down.
ATGCTAAGTCCCAAGTCCAAGTATGTCTTCACCATAATGCAATCTGATGTGGCTAGAATTTATTTTCCATGGCATTATAAACATTTTTGACTGAGAGTAGACCCGACTGGTCACCGCCAGTCCAAATTAAGGTATCTTCTCCAGAATGCAACTGGACACCTGAATCAATAAGAGCCTTTACAAAAATTTTCCATTCAGTAGCCACAAGACCCATGAGTCCCAAATCCTCATTGGTTCTCCACTGATCAGTAATAAAGCCCCAGAATGATTGTGCCTTTGCTTGGTATAGGTATCGAATATTAATTTTTTTTAAATCCAACATGAGATCCCGAGAGAGTAATGAAATGTTACCAATGCCCAAAATCTTATCCAATCCAATTAGTACAGAAGAACCATTTCCGGGCTTCCAACTTAGCTGGTGTGTGATGAGGGGCAACGATTTCATCAAATTTTTCCAAGTGTGTGAGGCCAAAGGTTGTAAAACCAAAGTTTTTCTAAGCCAAGTAGCCATTGAGGTGTATGGGAGATATTTTTCTTTAATTACCCAATGCCAGATCCCTTCTTTCATCAAGACATGCCAAAGAGAGTTTGTTGCTAAAGAATGGTTGAAAATGAAGAGGTTCCTGAGTCCCCGACATCCTAAGTGTTTCAGCTTTGCAATTCTCTCCCAACTACAAAGACGAATACCATGTTCTTTATGACCACCAGTCCAAAGAAAATCAAAGATCAATTTATGGGTCTTTGTGAGGACAACAACAGGGACCTCCACAAGGGCCATCCAAAAACCCGACTGGGTTTACAATACCGCCTTTGCTAAAGTGAAACAACCTCCTAGTGTTAGCAAACATTTACACCAGTGCTTTATCCTTTGTTCAAACTTAATGATAAGCCATATCCAGTCTTCAAAGGAGTTTTTTTTAGCTTTTATGAAATACCACAAATACCTAAAGCCCACTGCCAACTCCATAAAATTATAAGTAAAAATATCCTTAAATCTTGCCAAATCTGCACCTTGTAACCCTGCATGATGGAACATGTATTTTTTATGATTGAGTTTTAATCCCGAATCACTGTAGAATTGTTCCAATGTGGTTTTAATCATCAACCATTCTTCAATTGTTGCCTTTGTCATGATAAGCACATCATCGACAAAAATAAGATGTAAAGTTTTTATGACTCTGGAGACCTTGACCCTAGTCAGATTCCCCACCTCTTTCCCTTTTTTCAATAAAATATTAATGCTTTCCATAATAAGGATAAACAATAAGGGAAAGAGTGGGCACCCTTGCCTAATTCCACGTTCACTCTTGAAAAAGGGAGAGGTCTCACCATTTATCAACACCGCAAACAATGCACTAACAACACAAATCATGTTCCAGTTTATAGAAGTATTATTGAATCCTATTTGTACAAGAATTAGATGAATAAAATCCCAATTTACACATTCATATGTTTTTTTCAAATCCAATTTTAATAAAAGTGCTTTTTGTTTTTTTTTATTTGATGTTGTGTAAACATTCTTGCATCGTCCCAATGACATCTAGGATCTATCTTCCCTTCAAGAAACCCAATTGTTCAAATGACAAATCCCTCGAGAGGATAGGTTTGATTCTATTAGCAATCACCTTGGAAATCAACTTATAACATATATTACAAAGTGCAATGGGTCTAAAATCCCTGAAAGCTCGAGGGGAATTCTCCTTGGGAATCAACACCAGGAAGGTAGAATTTAGAGATCTTTGTATCTTACCTTTGGTTCTGGAATCTTCAACCAGTTCCAACAAATAATCACCTACCACTTCAAAAAAAAGAGTAAAAAACTCAACAGTCCAGCCATCCGAGCCCATAATTTTATCTTTTGAAAATAATCTTAAGATATCCCAAATCTCCTTCTTTGTGACAGGTCTTTCAATGTGCACATTATCTTCCACAATTAAAAAACGTTGGAATAATCTGGCTACATTTAATTGTTCCACCGGTGCACTAGAAGATTTTGTAGCATACAATTGTTTAAAATATCTAGATGACTCTTTTTTTAATGCCTCTTGTCCTCTATAGATCTAACCAGAGTCATCATTTATCTCCCATATATGTTTTTGATTCCTTCTTGCACTATCAAACTTGTGAATTTTTTTTGTATTTTTTGTATTTATCTAGATAGCTCGACTCTTTTGTCTCAAATATTCCTCTTCAAGTAAAAGGATATTATTACGTTCAGTTTCTAAAACTTTCAAGTGTAAGGATGAAGTCGTGTCCATCCCATCTCTTGACAAACCATAATATCCCACCCCGATTTCATCCTCCAAAGTTTCTAGTTTATGTAACATTTCACATCATCTGTGCCTTGCCCAGAATTTAATTCGAGCCTTAAGTGTCTTTAATTTCCAAAGAAATATTTGTTGGATATCCGGTTCCACTAGAAACGCAGTATCCTTCCATACGTCTTTCACTATAGTAGCGAAATCATCCTCTGCCATCCATGATGGATTTTTCTTAAAAGGATAGGTCACGAGAACCTGTAATAAGACAAATTGTTCTATCACTAGTGCATGGTCGGATACAAAGGGGAGCTCAACCCAGGACCAATACCTTCCCTCATCATTTATTAAACTTTCTGCATCCAGAATACGGTCTAGTGCTTTTGCAATGCCTGCACCCCCAGTTCTGCCATTCCTCCATGTAGGTACCGAAACATATGGTACCAAGTCGACCAACAGTTGATCCATGATCAAAGATTTAAAATAGTCAATATGATTATCTAGTTGATTTGTTGCTCCCCATACCTCATCCGCACCTATAGTAAAATTCAAATCTCCTGCAAGAATCAATTTTTTAGCAGCCAACAAGCCTTTTGCCACCAACCGATCCCAAAATAAAATTTTCTCACTACAAGGACCATATACATTAAGTAAATTAAAAACTCTATGATTTTATAAGGAGATGCGCATGATTACAATTCCCTCATCATAGAGTGTAGGGTCCAGAACAAACTTTTTGGGGTCCCAATTCACTAGAAGTACACCCGAGTTACCCACCGAACTAACAACACATGAATACTAACTAGGAACAAACTTAAACATAAACTAACAATCCTTATCCTCTTCTACAAATGTCTCTTGTAAAAATATAATGTTCGGTTTGACTTTTGAAAGTATCCTATGCAAGGAGGCTATTTTCAGGGATCCTCTCACCCCTCTTATGTTTAGAGTGAGAAATATCATGATTTGGCCTATGCAAGGACTTTCAATCCCCTAAGCACCCCAGTGTCAAAACCAGTAGAAGTAGTAATATCATGTGTAATAGGATTGAGGGAGGATTTATTACGAGTGCTTCTTGTCTTAATAGGATAAGTCTCATAGACCAATCCTCTAGAACAAGCATAGTTAGGCCCAACCCCACCAATACAGTTCCTGAAATGGCATGATGGTTTAGTAGAACCTGAAAGTGTAATAACGAAATTAACTTGAAAAGTAACAAGAGGAACAAACCCCTCCACCTTTCTAAGTAAATGCACCAGTGATTCCATAGTCTCGCCCAGAGTATATTCACCCAGATCATCCTCCCTATAACCAGAGAGTAGATAGGTTTCCTTACCCCCCTCCTCAACCTCCAAACAAATATCCTCTGAGTGAACAGTAGAACTGGGAGTGGGGGATCCCATTCCAAGTATGGTACTAGTAGTGGCAGAAAAAAGCATCCTACACTCCTCTAGAGGATGGTTAACCTGGGGTGGATCAACCAAATACTTAACCCCCGAGTGGTAAGGTGTACAATCCTCTATGCCCAAGGAGACAACCTTAAAATTCGGCACAAGTAAATAGGACGAAGCAATCGGGACATTCTCCAACCAAGAAGTTGTGTCCAGAGCTATATTTTCCCAAGAGGTAAGTGAGTGAAACAAACCAGGGTGGTAACATTTAAGTTTACCTGTGAGGGTGTCAAAATCCGAGAGTGATGAAGAGTTGAGAGTCTTGTTAGGTGATGTATTATAGCCAAAGGAATCCATGGCGCACAAGTCACATCTTGGTATCTTTTGGAGGCATGTATTTTCCTCCTCCTCCTCCTCCATGGTACCCTAACAAGTGCTTCTCAAATGACCAGTCCTACGACAAAGTGTGTAGTGGAAGGGAATACCTAGATATTCTAGCCTCTGAGTAAACAACTAGTCTCTCCATTGTATATCCAATGTCTCAAATAAACCCAAGTGGATATCAAACTCCATTAAAATCCTTCCCATTTTTCTATCAGGTGCACCTAGAGCTTGTTCATGAACACCGATATAACGACTGATAGTATTACCTATAGCCATCAACACCTTTACACTCCAAAAATTGAGTGGGAGACTAGGTAGAAGTACCCACAGGTGTCTAAACTAAAAGTAGTCATGTGCAGGGTCAATGGAGATCCTCCACCATTTGAGCATAATGCTCCCACCATCGAATGACCAAAACGTGTCTAAAATCTTAGTAGCATCCACCGACGAGATAAATTTGAAGCCAAACCAACCATGCAAGAGATAAAAAAACCTCTGGAACATAGCACAAAATAGATATCCAATGTGTCTTTACCCAAGTATAAAGGGGCATGGTACACCGCCAACGGTAAGAAAACCTCCCGACCAGAGCATTCTGTGCTAAGGTATCTGCTTCCTCCAAACCAAGATCATCCCCCAAAATCATTTTCCTTCTAGTCCGGTTAGGGGGCCATGGTTTCTTATAAGTAAATCTTCGAGGAACCATCTTAGGAGAAACTAACACAGAGCTATCACAAGGTCATGTTAAACGATTGTCGGGACGCTGGAAAAAATCTCTAGCCAAGTTACAAATAGTAGACTCCTGTGCATAGCACCCCGAATAAAAACTAGCAAAAGGTGGTAAGCCCTTTCGACAAGGTGGTGAAGAGACTGGAGGAAGTGTTGATTCTGAGGTCAACAAATCTTGATCAATTAGTTGTCCAGGGTTTAAATTCTTAGTGGGTGGATCAAAAAGACCTTCCTTCTCCCAACCCTCCTTGTCAGTCACACTCATAAGTGCACTGATGTTCGCTTCCATCATGGAAGATCACTAAAACAAAGTAAGTAACGTCACCTAGCTCCCATAGAGATCTCCTCGGGGGGTGGGAATGCCAAGGTAAGTTATGGGTCTATAAATTAACAAGGTTCGCCAAAAAAACACAGTAGTTACAGTCAGATATAGGACAAGTTAATAACCACCCTATCAAATCCATAAGTTGAACGGATAGGAAAAGGTATAGTAATAGCGAAGCCTCCATATTTGGAGCAACACTAACCCCACCAAAAAAGTAAAATAAGAAAACAAGAGCTAAAAACCTATGGGAGCCTCCAAAAACTAAAGGAGCGTTGCTAAACTGGTATTAGTGGGCCACCAAAAATTTCACCAGCAGGGAAGGCACCCATTTCCTCTGAAACACCACGATACATCAAATATATCCAGCTAAGTAGTTCCTCGATATCATCCTAGTCTTGGTGACAAAGTCTATCTCCAAGCCCACCAGTACAAACTCCGACGCCATTAAAGTCCACCAAGGTGTTGTAGGTTTCAAAAAATGGTTCCCACCCTCTGTCGCTCCTTCGATGTCCTGAATCCATTACCCACATACATAAATTTTAAAAATCTAACATAACTTTACATACACACATGTTTGTTCTTTGTTTCAACAAAATTTTAATAAGTAATTGAAAATGGATAGGAACAAGTGATTTGACACTTGTATACATATATAAAGTGAGAAACATAAGAGTGGTGTTGACTCTTAAATAAAATCATAGTTTTATTTAATAATAAAAAAGTGTGTTTCATTTGGGATCATATGAAGACAAAGAATTGTAACATAAGTGTGGTGTTGACTCTTAAATAATATCATAGTTTTATTTATAAATAGATAAAAAAGTGTGTTTCATAAGAAGAAAGAGAATTGTAAATTTTTAATATGAAGACATTTGTAATTTGAAGTAAAGATTATTTCAAGTAATATTTTTTGTAATTTAAATTTTATTACTTCAAGGGGAAAGAGAATCATTGAATTTAATGTAATTGAAGTAATTTATTATTTTAAGGAGGAGCATCTTAGATTGATGTTAATTTTTGAAATTTTTAAACAAAGTAAAATTGTAATTTTTTTTCTTTTGTTGTTTATGAAGAAATAAAGGAAATTGAGATATCAAATTTTGAAATTGTAATACATTTATCAAAGAGTTGATTAGAGTTAGATGCAAATCTCAATCACTCTTTTTTTCAAGCGACTATACGAGGGTCAAGGCCAAGCTCTGATAGTTTGCCTTCTTTTTGTGGTGCATTATGTGGTGTGTTTCGATCTTCTTTTTTCGTGTGCTGCACAATATTCTTTGGCACATGATTATTTTGCTATAAGCATTCAAAATGTCCAAATTGATAAATTTGTTTTCTAAGTGTGATAAAATCAAAGGATCGAAGAACTATAAGGCATGGAAATGTCATATGGAAAGTACATTGATTTATAATGAGCTATGGAAAGATATTTGTAATGGTGATGCAAAACCAAACAAACTAACTGATGCAGTACCACTAGATAAATGAGAGATAAAAGATGAAATCTTTACCATTAATCAAATCCTCTGTAAATGAAGAAATGTATGTGCACATTGAAAATGCATCTAATGCATGGACTACTTGGGAAACATTTAAGGATATGTTTGACACTCAACCTGAAACAAAAATGGTTGACCTTCAATTGAAACTGCTTCAACAAAAATTAACAAAAGGTGGAGATGTACTTGAGTACATCTTCAGAGTAAATAACATCAAACATGAAATATTTAAGGCAGGATTTACTATTGTCAATGATAGTTTGATGACAACAATATTGATTGTAGGATTTCCGTCCTCTTATAAACATTTCTTGGAAACTTTGCAGTTGACGGAAAATTTAGAGAAGATCACATTTGATCAGTTGAGTGAATTGTTAGCTCAACATGATAAAAATTTTGGGAAGAAGAAACAAGTCAGTAAATATGTCTTTCTAACAAAAGCTAGTACTAGTAAGACTTCATATCAGAATTTAGAAGGAAGAGGAGTTCAATTCAGTAACAAAGGATGTGGTAATAAAGATCAGTCAGCTTATAGAGGACAAGGTCGAGGAAGAATTCAAGGAAGAGGGAGAGGCAATGATCAAGGAGGAGGAAACAATCAATGAAGAGGAAGCGATCAAGGAAGAGGAAACACAAATTTTCAATGAGGATTAAACAACTTCAGGAGAAGTCAATAGAAAAACCTCAAAGTCAAAATAATCAATATGGTAGAGGCAAAGATTTCAGTCAAAAGACGATGCAACAAAATTGATCATTATGTTTAGGATTGTTGCACTCCAATCGAGAAAATACTAAATTTTAAGGAACAGTAAACATCGACATAGTATGATAATGATCAAGAGGATGATTATTTAGAATATGTTTTTACTCCACTTCAGAACTCATAATCAAAAACCTTGCAAGTCGTAAATTATTCTCTTAAAAGTGACTATCTCTTGGATCTTAGATACTTGAGCTACTCAACATATGAATTTCTAATGTGACTTCTTTTGGACATTTAAATAATGTCAACTAAATTGCATATTTTTGGTTGATGATATGAAACACACACCTTATGGAAAAGTTTCGATGAAAGTTTCTCTTCCTAGAATAGGAGAGAAAATGATATTCAATGTTTGGTATTGTTATAACCCTAAATTGCACCACACATGCAAACCTGGCACCAGACCATCTTACTTACTATTTTTTCCAAGCCAATACATAATAGTTATTCTTAAAAACACATTTTTTGAAGATGTACATGCCCTGCACCAATACTTCCCATGTAGGTACGCTAGCTGCGCCATTATTGCTTGCATACGTACGTTAGGTGTGCCATTAAATCCCGCGTATACCCACAAAATTTGAAAAAAATAAAAAGTTGCAAGGGATTCATTGAGATTACAAGCTATTGGGTAGTTTCCCAACCAATTGACCACCTATAGCCCATCACCCAACCAAATAACCATTTTTTTGTCATATAAAACGAGGATTTGGGGTCTCATTCCAAGGAGAAACATAGCTACAGTGAAACTCTTACCATTTCACTTTCCCCCCTTGCCCTAAGAATTTGTTGCCACATTGTGAGTTTTGAGCCAGAGTTCCCTATTCTTGCCCTTTTCCTCATTCATAATCCTATGCCCATTCTCTAGAGAGAAGTGTGAGAGAAGAAGGATACATGGAAGAAGTTGGAGATGTAGAAATTTCGATACACTTAATGTATTTCTTGTGATTCTCCTGATCTAACAATTACGCCACTGTTAAATACAGAATCACTTCTACTATTATTCTTGCGGAAAATTAAACCACGATCACAACCACAATCACAAAGTGAAATATCAAGAACACATAACACATACGTTTTACCAGGAAAGCGTAAAGCTAAAAACCCCACTATCATATATTATGTATATCATGAATCATGAAACAATCTCATACAAAACTCTAATCGAAGAGCTCTCAGTACAATACAATCATCTCACACTGTCATACACAAATCAGCAAATACATGTGCCAATTCCTGTGTCCAGACAGCTTGCCTCCTCTGCACAATCTCCGCAATTCGAATTCTCAAAAATGAATTATTCACAAATTGCCTAGTTTGCACATGATCATAAGCATATCCATTGCATGTGTGATCAAATCACAATTGATAGCCAAATTGTCCCTTTCACCTGTTATATCAACTGGGTCTCCACTGGATCTGACATGCATGTAGTTAACCGTGGTGAATCTTTAGTTGCATGAGAGTTCACTGATTAACTGAACTCTCAGTAGTGCATGTTTAGTTACAACTAGTACAACTGATCTTAACGCACTTAACTACACTTATAATTCTGTTACAAATCCAACTCACTCAGTTATGAATGAAGTAATAGATTAATATTTATTGTCCAATTTATTTAAGGGAAAAATAAATTAGACACATGTTTCTTGTTGACTTTTCAACACTCCCTTTCAACAAGAAAGGGATTATCCTTCACCCCAATCCCGTCTCTATGATATTTGAATTTTCTCCCGGTGAGCGCCTTCATTAGAATGTTGGCATCCTGATCTTCCATAGGAATGTATTGAAGCAACATGATCTTTCACTGCACACAATCTATGAGATGATAATACCAGATATTTATATGCTTAGATCTGTCATGAAACATAGGATTAATCGAGATTTTAATGCAATTCTGATTATCACAATAAATCACTGTCAGATCTAAATGAGAACCAAACAAACAAACCAAGATCTTCCTCATTCAAATAGCCTCACATGCAGCTTGGTTCGCTGCCATGTATTCCTCTTCCATTGAACTAAGTGCCACGGATCTCTGTTTCCTACTATACCAAGAAACAACTGTAGATCTGATACTAAAGATCCCCCCTGATGTGCTCTTTCTATCCATTGGGCTTCCCACCCGATATGCATCCGTGAAGCCATGCAACTTCACCTTATCCTTCTATCTGTACCATAATCCATACTTAGATGTGCCCTTCAGATGTCTCAAGACATGCTTACCCACCTTCCAAAAGAGTTTGGTAGGCTTAACCATCGCTTGAATTAGCTGGTTAACTACATAGAAAATGTCCAGTCTCATGTTCACTAAATACATTAGCGAACCCACTAACTATCGATAGACAATAGCATCCACTACCTCTCCAGAAATAGCATCCTCTTTCCTCCAGTTTCCTGGAAGAGGAGTATCCATGGGTTTGCATCCCTCCATGTGAAACTTACTCAATATCTCCCTTGCATACTTTCCTTGAGGCAAAAAAAGTTCACCATATCACTGCCATATTTCCAAACCAAGGAAATAATGAAGAAGGTCCAAATCCTTCATCTCAAACTCCTTTGCAAGGTCATCCTTGCATGAGTGTATCAACTACTCATCACCAGTCAGTATTAAATCATCAACATAAAGCACAATGATTAACAGCTTACCCTCCACCACACTTTGGTATAGGTTTGCATCTGCTTCACTTTTGGTGAAGCCCAATCCAGTGAAATAGCTATCTATCTAAGTGTACCAAGCACGGGGTGCTTGCTTCAGCCCATATAGTGCTCTCTTGATTCTGCACACATGCGACTCTCTATCAAAGGTCTCAAAACCTTCTGGCTTCTCAATGTACACTTCTTCCTCAATGATCCCATTGAGGAACGCAGTTTTAACATCCATCTGATGAATGCGCCAGCTCAGCTATGCTGAGAGTGAAAGGATGGATCTTATGGAAGAGTACCTTGCGACAGGTGCAAAGGTCTCATCATAATCTATCCCCTCGATCTGTGAGAAGCCCCGAGCCACAAACCTAGCCTTGTATTTCTCCACACTCCCATCAACAACTTTCTTTACCTTGTAGATCCATCTTGAACCTACCACTGATTTATCAACCGGTCTTGGGACAATTTCCCATACACTGTTTTTGACAATGGAGTCATACTCCTCTACCATAGCATCAACCCAAGTGGGGTCCTACACTACTTCTTGAAAGGAAGGTGGTTCAGTCACAATACATTTTCTCATAAGAGCCATGTATCCAACAAATTGATCAGGAGACTGTCTCTGTCTACACTCTGAAGTAGGGGCTCCTACATTCTGTGCAGCATCTAGTCTCAATCTGTCAGCTTCTGTGGTGTGCTTTTTTCCATTTCTGATGGATGGCTCTGCTTGAGTGGTTTCCTCCACTCCATGAACCTCCTCATGTGGCTGATCCACATCTTGAGACTCATCCTTGGGAACCAACAGTTCCTCTTCTGCATGCAAGTCTAGCTCCCTCTCAAACGACAACCGCATGGCTTTCCCCTCATCGAATTTTATATCTCGTCGCATAACAATCATCTTATTGTTCGGAAAATACACACAATAATTATGGGGTGTTTCTATGTACCCCACAAATATCCCAACTTCAACAGTCGGTTCCAACTTCTTCCTTGCATCCTTGGTCACATGCACATAAACAAATGAGTTAAAAATTTCAAAATGAGAAACATCAGGTTTATTACCAGTAAAATCTTCTTTAGGTGTACTCATGCCAAGTACTTTATGAGGACAACGATTCTATACATAAACCACGGTATTGCATGCTTATTCCCACAAATGCATTGGTAGGCTCTGATCATGCAACATCACTCGTGCTGCACCCACGATTGTTCTATTCTTTCTCTCCGCAACCCCATTTTGCTATGGGTTATGAGGTTCTATGAGTTCTCTTCGAATTCCTTCTCTGCTGCAGAAGTCTTTGAATTCATTAGAGATGTATTCTCCACCATTATTTCTCCTTAGAGCCTTCACTTGCTTCCCCAACTCTTTCTCCACCAATGCTTTAAACTCACAGAACTTTGAGAATGTTTGATCCTTCTTCTACATGAAGAATATCCAACATTTACGAGAAAAGTCATCAACAAAAATAACATAATACCTGTGTTTTGTTGTTGAAGCAACCGAGAATGGTCCACACATTTCCGTGTGTATTCTCTCGAGGATCACTGAATCACGGTTCTCCTTTTCATGAAAGCTGGACTTTATATACTTCCCCAGGGTGCACCCCTTGCACTGATCTAACTAAGCAAGTGTTCCCCTTAGAAGTCCAGTAGATATTTGTTGCATGATCTTCAAGGCTCCATGATGAAGAAGGCCCAATCTCCTGTGCCATAATTCACCCTCATCCTGGCTCACCACTTTTTCTGCCTTTCCTATCATGTCATTGCAGCCATCTACCTCCAGCATGTAGAGATTACTGTTTTCAGATTTTTGTGGTGAGGAATTTCAAAATCATTTGTCAGAGAATCCACAGTTGGTTTCATTTTTTCATCGGTGTTTCGAATCTGAATCAGGATTCATCATCAGGACTAATTGGGATTCGGATTCGAAACATTGATGACAAAATGACACCAACTATGGATTCTCCGACAAATGATTTTGAAATGTAGAGAGTATTAACTCAAATCCCTATATTCTTGACTTGACCTGTTGCTTTATGTTGCAGGTAGGATTTACCACTGCTAAAAACAACATCATAGCCTTTGTCCTCCAACATTGCGACTAAGACCAAGTTTTTATTCAGACCTAGAACATGCATAACATTTTTCAATTGAAATGGTTTACTTGACTCCCTCTGAAAGGTAATGGTACCAATACTAGTTTCACTATATCATCCATCGTCTCCCATCTCTATATGCATTATGAGATCTTTCTCCTCCAAGTCAATGAAAGACTCTTTATCTCCCGTCATGCGGAAGGAAGCGCCACTATCCAAATACCACACTGATCCCGATGCACTTGAATCCATGCATGTGATCAAAGCAAAGTCAAGCTAAAATTGTGAGACAAGAGCCTCACCAACTGTATCTCCAGCAACCGTCTTGTTCTTCTTCTTCAGTGGACATTTAGTAGCGAGATTCCCACGTTCATGACAGTGAAAACACTTCACTTTGGACAAATCCAACTTCTTGACTTTAGACTCGGATTTTGATTAGAATTTCTTCCCTTTCCCTTTCCTTTCCTTGGCAGTCAAAGCACAATCCTCTTCATCATCACACTTTGATGAAGATCCATCTCTAGTGTTCCGCCTGAACTCCTCTTGCCCTAGATCCGACCATAGTCATTCCCAATCCGACAATTTTTCCCTTCCATTAACAAAGTCTTGATAACTGTGCCAACTCTTAGGAAGCCCTAGGAGTGCCAAGCTCACCAAATCATCAGCAGTGACTGTTATTCCCACACTTCCAAGATCATCCCAACATTGGAAAAACTTCGTGAGATATTTCGGAATGGTGTCTCCTTTCTCCATCTTGATCTTCTTGAATTTATCCTTGAGCGCCAATTTCCTATGGTCACTACTATTGTTGTAACAGATTTTGAAATTTTTCGATATTACTTTGACACCTTCACCCAGACTATCTTCAGGAGTATCGACTGGAAACGCTATCTTCAGGATCATCTTCATATACACCTTTTCTACGAGTGAACCTAGAGACGATGAGGATGGGGTTCGAAATATACAGTGAAAGGTATGATCTTGTTGTAAATAATAGTGCTTTGTTCACTTTTCGAACAAATAAAATGCTCCTAGGTATATGTCGGTTCAGGTAAGACTTTATGCAGTTGGAAGCTTCTAAGTGATATCAAGGATGTTTTGCAAATACGAGACTTGCAATATGGACATTTGATACATATTTTGCCAATAGATATTGTATTAGTTTTCTGGGATCATTGGAGAAATTGTGGGGACAGTTTACAACTACTTTCTCAGGAAGAATCTAAGGATCTATACTCTCATTAACCGGAAGCGAAGAATATCAATGATAACACAGGAGACTTCATCATTTCAATTATCCAGCAAGGTCTGCATACGGACGTTCTCTTGGAGAGTTGATCGGATCCTTCACACACAGTGACCTGCGGCTTTGTGTTATGCTCGGAAAAGTCCTTTTATCGCGGGTTCAATATCAGTGACAGTTTCATTTGTTCGTATCCATGAGACGAATCGGTGAAATGTAATCGCACTCATATCTGAAGATGATATACTCGCATCACATTTTGGATGGCATTTCTGATAATAGTTGTACGCATAAGTTCACAAAATAAATGAAGTCTTCATCAGTCTCACGCAATCACCAGAGTCGTCGTTGCATCAGTGCTTAAAATTAGATATTTGATGGACGGACGAGATGAAATCCATCCCTAACACGTGTCCTGATTGTAACAATGCTGGAGCTGGGAAGGATCGTGTCTTCATCAAAAAATCTTATTCTCCAACACCCATATTACTATTATTATAGCTTGTGATTTTGTAGTCCGAGAGAGATGATATTCAAATCAAAGTTCAGATGGATAGCCCTTGTAAGCTGGTGTTATCAGTGCTTTCTCTTGTTACACATCTTCTACTGGCGAACTACTCCACTGCAGATCTTGTTCATATACTCCCATCTTGATCATTTTCAACCGGCGTCCCGTGGTCGAGAGAGAGGAGTTTCCTCACAGGGTAAACAATCAGAATTCCCATTACAGGAAACTATGAGGTCCAGTAAAATCACTTGAATCATTACATCCATATCCACGAGGCAAATATCCGGCTGCAAGCTGATACAACAATGGGTTTATATTTGTGAAGTTTCAAGGAGACTTCCAAGAAATCAGATCTTCGATTTGTGATGCTGTCGCTGTGGTTAGGCTTCTGAACGCTACTCTTGTTATTCCAGAAATTCAAGAGTCTGATATCTTTATAACGAGGAACAGTTCATCGCAGACATAGCATTATTAGTCAAAGGACTATTCCCAAATTTTGAATCATCAATAGAATTTGTCGAATTAAAAACAAAGCACATGATAAACAATCAAAGGGATATTTCCATAAATTCACGGACAGTTAATAAATGTGGACCGAAACGCCAACACGTGCCGCGTGCATGAAACCGCCAATCACGGGATTTCGGAGTTTTGCTCGTTGTTTTTCATACTACTCCTTGTTCGCCGAAAGCTCGAAAGCCGAGCTGGCTAGCCATTAAGACAAACGATGTAGAAACGGGCAGGAAAAGAAGAAAGCCATTGTTTGGATCCATCGTGCAAGAATTAAAATATTATCGACCAAGGCCGAGCATCCCACTGGATTCGATGCATGTTTTATATGGAAGTGAGCGACGACGTAGCTGCATACTCCATTGTTTGTACAAAAGAGGTCAGATATATATGTCACACTTGTGGCCTAAATAGCAGAGTTAACAATTGAGAGATGAGAAAGGCAATATATTGATAGCAAAACTAGTCATATACCGCCGACAATACTCACGTTGGATTGGGTTAAAGCAACAATTTTGTTGGCACATATTTACAAAAGAACAAACAGACAGGCGAAGCAACTGAAATAGTTGCAGGAAATCTAAACAGTTGATTGAATGGAACAACTCTCGCTTTTTCTTTTGCCTATGATGGAAGATAGTTTCTGAGTTCGGGAAAAGACGGACATCTGTTCACGGTCTGAATATTCCTAATGTTGATTAGGAACTTCCCGACAATTGCAGAGATTTTCGCGCATGGAGGCACGTCAAATAAACAGTTAAGAAATTAGGATTATGTTGTACTTTTAATTTAATTAAGATTACTGTTATAAGCAGTTAAAGATAGTTGAAGAGTAGTTAATTTTCAGTTAGGATATGATGCGGTTTCAACCTCTTTGAGAAGGGGAATTTATAGAGAGATGATTTGATTGTAAAAGGGGGGGAAGCCTGGAGGAAGCTCGGAGGGGCAGAGAGCTCCTGTGTGGAACGCGAGTTGTTTTTGAGAACCAAAAACGGAATTATATTCAGTAACCTGTTTTCTTCAGATTATGAGATTCCTGACGGTCATTTCTTTCGCTATGTCCTCTTTTTGTCTTATATTCTATCTGCTCTTTGTCAACTGAGTTAAATATGTTTGGAATTCATTTTTAATGCTCCTTACACGCAGTTGATAAAGGTTTTGTTTTCATGGTGACTGTTCAGAATTCACTCCTGATTAGTGCTCTGTATCTAGCCATCAGCCTTTAGTTTTTTCTTCCAAAGTCATAGTGAAAATTCCTCCTTGATTGATGCTTTCACTATGGTGGCTCTTTCCTTTTCTTTTTCTGTTGTTAAATCATGATCATTTATAGTTGAAAGAAAGACTTACCTTGACTCATTCTCTGCAAGTAATGTGAACCCTGTTATAATATTCTCTCTATGGTTTTCACTTGACTCCATGCCCAATGGACTTATTTCTCCTGTATCAACCTCCAGACCTGATTAAACATCTTTTCTAATAAGAAATCTGGCCTTCTTACTGTAATCATTGAATATTCCTGAGTAAAGA
>JASDQU010241852.1:190976-202199 GCA_032191745.1 Picea mariana | reverse complement strand
CTAATAAGAAATCTGGCCTTCTTACTGTAATCATTGAATATTCCTGAGTAAAGAACCCTTCGCTGTTTAGAGAACTGTCTCTGAGTGTATTAGGTCAGAAGTGCACTCAAAATTAAATTTTCAGGGTTTGGCTTGCTGCAACCCAAGTCAAGTTCTGAATGATAAATAAATTTTTTATTTTAAAATGTGCTAAGGCTTGGCTCTATTACAACCTAGAGTCGACTCTTGCGACAACAACTATTTTAGAGCAGATCTGTCAAAACCTTCCACATTGCATATCTTGTGGTTTTCCCATGGAGACTTGAGACAATGTGGTCTCGTACTCCCTCCAACAGAATCCTCCTCACCTTTGCCACTTTCTTTTTCCATGCATCAAGATTTGCAGTGTCTATCGCATCCAGCTTAGGAACATCATTGTCAATGTAACCCTTCAAGCCATTGTCTTCGAGTAACGCCTCCATTCTGTCCTTCCAAGCAATGTAGTTAGAGTTTCCCTCGAGTGCATACTCCAACCTTAAGCCATTGAAAGACATTTCAATCTTGAATCAGCTGTCACACCAAGAAAATATTGCAAATTTGAATGTTATCCAACCACCAAAACTCAACTTCTACAATCCCTCTTCCCTGGGAGGTTCGCACCCCTCCTGAGAGTAGTCTGAGGGAAGTTCAAACCCTGCCTATGTGTAGCCTACGAACTTGCCTGGGAAGTTCTCACCCTGATCCACTATAAGGTGAGGGGGGTTCGCACCCTGCCTATGTATTTTCCTACGAACTTGCTTGGGAAGTTCGCACCCTACTCCATTGTTAGGGTGAGGGAAGTTCGCACCCTGCTTCACTGTAGCCTGCCAATGAAGTTTGCACCCTACATTTGTCTAGGGTGAGAGAATTACTGTTCTTGAAAAAACTGGAAGTTTTCAGTACTAGGGTTCGCACCCTACTAGAGACGGGACCAGCGAGAATGAAATTATGTTCGCACCTCACTGCCGTAGCTCCGTGGCCTCTGTGGCTTTGATACCATGTAGAAATTTCGATACACTTAATGTATTTCTTGCGATTCTCCTGATCTAACAATTACGCCACTATTAAATACATAATCGCTTCTACTATTATTCTTGCATAAAATTAAACCACAATCACAAAGTGAAATATCAAGAACACATAACACAGAAGTTTTACAGGGAAAGCATAAAGCTAAAAACCCCACTATCATATATTATGTATATCATGAATCATGAAACAATCTCATACAAAACTCTAATCCAAGAGCTCTCAGTACAATACAATCGTCTCACACTGTCATACACAAATAAACAAATACATGTGCCAATTCTTATGTCCAAACAGCTTGCCTCCTCTGCACAATCTCTGCAATTCAAATTCTCACAAATGAATTATTCACAAATTGCCTAGTTTGCACATGCTCATAAGCATATCCACTGCATGTGTGATCAAATCACCACTGATAGCCAAACTATCCCTTTCACCTATTATCTCAACTGGGTCTCCACTGGATCTGACATGCATGTAGTTAACCGTGGTGAATCTTCAGTTGCATGTGAGTTCACTGATTAACTGAACTCTCACTAGTGCATTTTTAGTTACAACTAGTACAAGTGATCTTAACTCACTTAACTACACTTATAATTCTGTTACAAATCCAACTCACTCAGTTATGAATGAAATAATAGATTAATATTTATTATCCAATTTATTTAAGGGAAAAATAAATTAGACACATGTTTCTTGTTGACTTTTCAATAGGAGATTGGTGAAGAGGATCCTAGGACCGGATTTGAGGAGTAGTCGTCTATCTCATTTTGTAAGTAAATCTGTGAGATTAATATAAAGAAGTACTTTTTTTCGTCCCGTCATATGATGTGTTCAATCTTCATGTTTGATTTATATTTTGTTATGACATCTAATCCACTAATTCATATATAGAATACATGTTCATAGTTTGTTGTTCATCTTTTTGGTGAATGCAGGTCAGCCTTGGGAGGAGATTTGCAGTCGAGAAATGACCGAGCTCAAAGGGATCAACATCGAATGTAGAGTTTAAGGTAATACTACCGGATCCCTATACTTTGTACTTTATGCATGAATGTGGGGTGTTGTCGGGATAGCTGTTAAAAGTAGTAGACTTTATACGGTTACTTGCCTGCACTTTAGAACCCTAGTGTAGTCCACAGGGGGGTTTTTCCACTATAGCAGAATTGGCAACTGTATTGGGGAGCCTTTAGGGTTTTTAGGGGATTTTATTGGGTGTTTTAATTGGTTTAATTACCTCTTTGAGTTATCTATAAGTTACTGAGTCTTTAAGGGATTCTGGTCTACCATACCAGTACTCCCTACCTTGTTAGCCTGACTGTTAGTTTTTGTTTTTTTTTGACAAGTTACAAAGGTGTATGTGGACTGCAGTTGGTATGCACACATAAATACACACCCTACCTTTGGACAACCCATGTACATACACAAGCTTCTTAAGTGTCAGTAGTGTGGCTGTGTCAGGAACCACTTTTCTTAAGAAGAGGCAATCATCCTCTTCCCTAATTGAAGTTTGACTTCTCAGGGGTTTCTTGATTTAGTACTGGTCTCTGTATTTATAGTGTTTAGCTTGGGTTTGACGTCAGTTTCTTTATCTTTTAAAGATTTCTTGTGTTTCCTAGCTTTTTTAACTTATTTTTAGCTTGAAATTTTAAGAAAAATGAGTTGCATTTAAAAAAAAAAATCCCCCTCATGGCTGGGGGGGCCATGAATCATGTAGTCATCAGTTTCTTTTAGAATCTTTTGGTGTTTCTTCTTTGATTGGAAGAAAATATAAAACAAAAATTTAGCTTCTTAGGTCTCTTTATTTCATGGCATCTGCTTTGCACTATTATTTGAAAAAGAAAAAGAAATTAGCATAGTGTTTTGTTTTCTTCTCATCTTAAAAGAATTTCAAAAGAAAATAAGAAAGATAATCGTTCTTTGCTAGTGTTCTTATAAATTTATTTTTTCGCAAGAGTCTTAACAACATCAGTTGCACTACTGCACCCTTTTTGAGTAAATCAAACCACTTAAAAAGGATGCTTAATTAAAAGTAATTAGACTTCATGTTTGTAGGGTCCATTAACTAGTCTAGGCTAGAGCCTTGATTTAGGTTGGAGAGGAAACTCTTCAACGCTATAAAACAAACATATGATTCTATGCTAGGGAGTGTAAAAAGTACAGTAACGTGGAAATTATCCGGAACCCTCCCTCTAACACAGGGGCTAAAAACGAGGTCGCATATGGAAAGGTAGCAGAGATAACCCCTCCAAAGTCGGACCAAGCTTAGTGGGGAACGCATATAGAGGAATTGTATTGGGATTTCGTTGATCGCATTTTCCAAGGAGCTTCATGGGTCTCGAATCCGTTCGAGGTCCTCAGTCATCTTCTAGAACACTTTCTTTCGATACCCTTGATAGGTTTCAGGCTTGATACCTTGCTCATTGTGGTCCACCTGAATGTTGACTGTACCCGCTTGGTAATTGTTCAAGAGCTGGAAACCTAGTTGCCTTTGATTTTAGGGACTTACACAAGTGACTGCAGGGGTATACCGCATTACTTAGGGTAGACGTTGGGCCATGATTTGTAGAGTATACCCAGAGGGTGCTTCCATGTTCGAGTTGCACTTGCACCAGTAATTTTCTCTAGTGTTGGTTGGCGTAACTATTCTTCCTACTAGATAGTGGTCTACTTGATTTTCCTTTAGGATTTTTTCTAGTGTGTGCTCTATGCTCCCTAGTTTTCCATAGTGAGTTAGTCAGTCATTTCTTTGGGTCTCTGACCTAGGGTGGTAGACCACCCACTCCGTCAGTCATGAGGAATTTTTGGTCCTCCACTTAGAAACGTAGAGCCGCCTCCTTATAGGCGTTGTTTTGATAACACTAGTTTTCCAAAGTCAATGTGTGAGAATTTTACGGCATAAGATCTTCATGGCTAAAATTACTGATGATACCAATCAAGGAACCCCTTCACAAAAGGATACTTGTTCTTTTCCTTTCTTCAAAAACGTTGGTGTCCCTTTGATGGCCACTTTGTACATTCTCGGGTTGAATGCGGGACTATCGGTTTGGTTGGGAACCATTCCAAATGTCCTGAATGCACTTGACGCTTCTCAGATAAGCACTTTATGTCATGGGCACCATGTTGATGTTCCTTCGTCAGCAAATTCTTCTCCTCCTCCTTCTCCTTCCTCTGGTGAAAGTATAGTTACTAGTAACCAAAAGTCTAAACAAAGTAGAAAGAGGAAGAATAGGAAGAAGAAGTCACCAACCTTTGCAAGTCATGTTGGAGATAGGTCATCAACCTCTACAAGTCATGTTGAAGACTAGCACCTAACCTCTGCAAGTCATGTTGGGGGAAAGCACTCAGCCTCTACAAGTTATGTTGGGGGAAAAAGTTTAGTCATTGCTAGTCATACTGGAAATAGGTTTGTAGACTCTGCAAGTCATGTTACTAACCCATCACCAACCTCTGCAAGTCATTTTGGAGATGTGAAACCAGCCACTCCTAGTCATGCTATGGGCATTCATTCTATTGAGAAACCTAGATGGATAAGACGTAATCCTAAGTTCCCTTGTAAGCTTTGCAAGGGAGATCACTTTACTCATTTGTGCCCTAGCATTCCAGAGGTACAAATATTGTGGTCCCTGTCTACAAGCTCTTATGATTATGAGTCTTCTGAGGTTTCCTCATAGTCGATTCAGCCATTGGTTGAGAAAGTGGTCATGTCAATGTAGTCATCAGTTGATCCCACTCCTCTTTTGGGGGGTGAGATGCCTTTAGACCATGTAATCTCACAACCTATTCAACCATTGGTTTAGAAAGTGGTCATGTTGATGCAGTCATCAACTGATCCCACTCCTCTTTTGGGGGATGAGGTGCCTTTAGACCATGTAGTCTCGCAACCTATTCATCCATTGGTTGAGAAAGTGGTCACGTTGATGCAGTCTTTGACTAATCCCACTCTTCTCTTGGAGACTGTCGAGTCTACCAAAGTGGTCACACTATTGCAATATTCAACTAATCCCACTCTTCTCTTGGAGAGTGATGTGTCTACCGACTATGTTTTTAGCATTTCTAGTTCAGTACTTTTAGAACAAGGGGGAATTCCGCTTGCTTTGAGCACACCACCTCCAAGCCCTAGGATAATTTCCTTTGATTAAAATGACCTTGTTGAGCCTCGTCTTCCTTCTTCTGCACCTTTTCAAATAAGGGTTGAAGTTAATTCAAAAAACATTTATCGATGTATTGTGGATGAAGGAGCCTCTGCAAGTATTTTATCCTCCTTGGTTTGGAAAGTCTAGGGATGTCCCGAGCTTGTGTCTATTTCACATGAGTTTTTTTCTTTTGACAGACGTCCTAGTGAATATTTGGGGGTTCTTCCTCAGTTTCCTATCTCGTTAGGTGGGAAGACTGTCCTTGTTGATGTTATAGTGGTGCAAGGCTCATTAGATTTCAGTATGCTTCTTGAACGTGATTATGTATATGCTATGAACTTTGTGGTGTCTACGCTCTTCCGTGTGATGCATTTCCCTCATAATGGAAGCATTGTAACTATCGACCAACTGGCATCTAATAATAAACATCCTAATTCAACGTTAGTTCAGGCTACCCCTTTATATGTTCCTAGTGTTCGTGTAGACTCTACCTCGCCATGGGTTAATTATGTGGCATCTTATCCTCAGTGTTCATATGTTTCTAAGCAGGATCCTATGAAATCATGTCTTCCTTCTCGAGACTTGGTCTCAACAATTGATCCATTGGTTTATCCAATTGGGGTATGGGAGCCCTTGCTTCCCCCTCTTGGTTCAAGTGATATTGAGTCTCCTTATGAGTCTAATCTCATTGTTTGTAGATCCTCAAGCCCTCGTGCTTATGATTCTTTGTTGATAGACTCTACCTTTCCTGGCTAGAGCCTTTATCATCATATGGAATATGGTCAATTTACTTCACCCTTTGGGACTGTCAACCCTCGTTTTTGTTATTTATCATATTTTGAATTTCCTTCAGATGAGGCTATCCTTGAAGCCATGACTATGGTTTCTATACTGTGGGAGAAATTACACAGTGGTTTGTGTTTTCTTCCATTTTGGGATACTTTCCAAGTTGAATATCGAAGAGATTCTTGGTCTGAGCCTAACAGTGGGCTCTACCTAAACCAGTTTCATACATGAGTCGTAGGCCCCTAGAGTCTTCTTTAAGCCCTTTTCAGACTCTATAAACATGAAACGATTTTCGAGCGATCTTGTTGTCCTTCACGCTCGCAAAACTAAAATTTGAAGGCATGTTTGTCCGGTGGTAGTTTACCCCTTTTCGGTCCGGATGGTCAATTTTACGAAAAAAGGTACGCTCTAGGAACTTCAGTTCGCTATAAGAGTATTCTCAGGTATAAGTTTACCCCTTTTTTCGAGCCTGAGGGACTAAATTTACAAAAAAAAGATCCCCCACAGAGTCCATAGTTAAGCTCTTTCAGACTCCCTAAAATTGAAAAGATTGTCCAGTGACCTTGTTCCTTCACACTCGTTAAACTGGTCCAAAAGAACAACCCCCATAGAGTCCATATTTAATCTCTTTTCAGACTCCCTAAAATTGAAAATATTGTCGAGTGACCTTGTTCCTTCACACTCGTTAAAGTGGTCCAGAAGAACATCCCCTACGAAGTCCATAGTTAAGCTCTTTTCAGACTCCTTAAAATTGAAAAGATCGTTAAGTGACCTTGTTCTTTCACACTCGTTAATTGGTTCAGAAAAAACATCTATTGGCATGAGTTTACCCCTTTTTCCAACCTGTAGATTAAGGAGGAAAAAGGTACACCTCAGAAGATTCGTCTCACTAGGAGAGTTCTCCTAAGTATATTTTATAGCTTTTTCGGGCTAAGGAGACTAAATATGGAAAAAGGTAGTGAGTCCATAGTTAATCTCTTTTTAGACTCTTTATAATTGAAAAGATTGTCGAGTGACCTTGTATTTATCACACTCATTAAAATGGTTCTGAATAGACGTCTTTTCGGTGCTAATTTATCCCTTTTTCAAGCCGACTAGACTATCTTCGAAAAAAGTACCCAAATGGAGTCTTCTTTTGTTCTTTTTTAGACTCTCTAAAAAAGAAAAACCATTGAGCTTACCTTCTCTAGGCTCATTTAAAATTACATTGAAGGGAGTTATCATTGTGTCCTATCAATCACATTTTCATTCTTGCATATTTAGCCTAATGTCGGCTCCATGTTGCTCTCAAATGAACCTTTGAAGCATGCCTTATATGCAAGCCTTGTAGCACTTTTCCTTTGCGTCTTGACACCTTAACCCATGGAGGAATTTTTTCGATTGTCCTTTCCCTACACATGTCTCCTTTCTCTAAGAATTAGTGTGTTCCTTGTGCTTGGAACTAGTATGCTTACGACACTCGTTCTTCCTTTGTAATGTAGCATTCTTTTATTCTTTTTCAATCTTTCAAAATATTGAAAAAGACAAATATATATATATATATATATATATATATATATATATATATATATATATATACACCAAAAAGAGGATGGGAAAAGTATTTTCTTTTTATGGAAGCACAATGAATCGCCCTTGGAAAAAGCACATCCTTCCGTTTTTTCATCAAGATTTTGGATTTAATATGACCTTAGGAAGTTGTTCTCGTAACATATAGTTATGTCCTCCTTCATTTGGTTATCCTTCCAAACATATGGAGAATTCATGTTGCCTCCTGCATTGTGAACTTATGTCAATATCATGTTGCCTGAGTTTGATCATCAGTCGTGCTATTGTCCAAGGGAATTTTTACCCAGCTTGAGTCAAATTTTTTGCAGTTTTTCTCTTGAACTCATGCCCGACCATCTCTAAAGTCGAATCAAGTCCTTGTTTGAAATCAAAGAAGTTATTTGCCTGATCACCGAGATCCTCTTGTTTGTTCCTTGAAGAGTCGTTGA
This sequence comes from Picea mariana, assembly GCA_032191745.1. Classification (NCBI taxonomy): domain Eukaryota; kingdom Viridiplantae; phylum Streptophyta; class Pinopsida; order Pinales; family Pinaceae; genus Picea; species Picea mariana. Next base: position 194,233 of record JASDQU010241852.1, on the reverse strand, counting down.
AGAACTCTGGGTAGTGAATTTGTACACTCACATTGCACTCCTACCCAATTTTTGAAGATCTCGAAGTTGTTGCTCGAGCCCTGAAGACCTCATCTACAACCATCAGGCATCATTGGCTTCTTGAATATGGATACTATACATGTATATCTTTGATTTTGAGATGTAGATCCGCTATGTATTGATTGCGGATACACTTTATATAGTTATATGACATGGATCTGTAGTGTATTTGATTGGTAGCCATGATTTATTTCATCTCGAGCATGGGTATGCCTGCCTCGGTGAGACAATTGTTATTTTGCAGATGGGACCTCTCGAACTCTGGTCTCGGGCTCACTCGCTTCGTACATTGGTAAATATTTGTAATGTATTTCAGCCATTAGATGCTCTTCTAACCTCACACATTAGGGGGAATCTGTTATAACCCTAAATTGCACAACACATGCAGACCTGACATCATGCCATCTTACTTACTATTTTTGCCAAGCCAATACATAACAACTCTTCTTAAAAGAACATTTTCTAAAGATGTATGTGCCCTGCACCAATACTGCCCGCGTATGTACATTATCTTCACCATTACTACCTGTGTACGTACGCTAGCTGTTTCATTACAGCCCTCATATACCCACAAAAGTTGCAAAAAATAAAAAGTTGCAAGGGAGTCATTGAGATTACGAGCTATTGGGTAGTTTCCCAACCAATTGACCGCCTATAGCCCATCACACAACCAAATAACCATCTTTTTGTCATATAAAAAGAGGTGTTGGGGTCTCATTCCAAGGAGAAATATATCTACAGTGAAACTCTGCCCATTTCACTTTCCCCCTTGCTAAGAATTTGCAGCCACATTGTGATTTTTGAGCCAGAATTCCCTATTCTTTCATTTTTCCTCATTCATAATCCTATGCCCATTCTCTAGACAGAAGTGTGAGAGAATAAGGATACGTGGAAGCAGTTGGAGCTTGGTGAAGAGGAGCCCAGGACCAGTTTTGAGGAGCAGTCATCGATCTCATGAAGATGGAAAGATTCTTAGGATGAAAGGAAAAGTCATTCCTCAGAAGAAATATTTTGTGGGAGATGTGGATTCAACAACTTCACCAATAAGGTTATGACATGTCTAATACAGACATTTGAATTTTGAAACTCTCTCACAATTTCAAAAACCAGGAATAGTACGAGGAATTCCTACTTTTAAGAAGGAAAATGTAAGATGTGAAGTTTGCATTTATGGGGAAAATAATAGGGAGACATTTCCAACAGGTTCATGGTGTGCAAACATATGTTTGCAACTTCTTCATAGTGATCATTTTGGACCCCTAGAGACTTCTCTAGGTGGTTGTAAATATTTTATACCTTTCATTGATGATTATAGTAGAATGACTTGGGTTTATTTTTTAAAGACAAAGTCAGAAACCTTTGAAAGGTTCATGGTTTTTCGACTCCTGGTTGAAAATGAAGATAAGGAAAATATTGGCATATTACAGAATGATAATAGAGGGGAATTCACTTCCAGTGAATTCCAAACTTTCTACAGTGAAAACTGAATTATAAGGTAATTGAAAAATGTAAATACTCCTTTGCAAAATGGAGTAACAGAAAGGATGAATCACACTTTTTTAGGAATGGCAAGATCCATGTTAACCTTAAAAAATTTAAGTCCCTCATACTGAGATGAAGCAGTTCATATTTTCGTTTACTTAAAGAACCAATCTCCCACTACTTCTTTGGATATGATAACACCATATGAAACATGATATGGATTCGAGCCTTGAATCAAACATCTTCATGTTTTTGTTTCAATATGTTATGCATTAGTTCGTAGAGAAAAGAATACTAAGTTATATTCACGAAGTGTGAAATGTATCTTGCTTGGATATTATGATGAGAAGAAGGGATATCTCCTTTTATCTTACAGAAAATTCATTGTCATTCGAGATGTTATATTTGAAGAAACTGCAATCAAGAGTGTTGCAAAAATATGAATCCTTCTTGAAAGATTGGACAAACAAGTTGATAAAGAGAAAATTTGGATGCACATTCAACCAAGTCAATAACATTGGTTTGAAATTGATTAGACTTATTCAAACCATGACCATTATTCATCAATTTTACCTTCTTGTTCATCACAAATTTCATAAAAAAATTCAACTAAATATTCATCCAGTAGTTCATCAGATGGTGACACTCCACCCATGAATACTTTAGAGGAAAGAAGAGCTTTTGTATTTATTAAAACTATCTTTAATAATGGTGAAAATTGAGATCCCCAAACAAGTAAACAACAACTTCCTAAGTGGGTTGTTCAACTTTTGAAAGATGTGAGACCTGATGACCGAAACAAAACAGGTACAAGAAGTTCAAATAGGATTGAAGAAATTTTTTCCTGAGTATCGCATGATTTTACTAAGCCCTAAACTTTCAAAGAGGTAGTAAAACATGAAGAATGGAAAAAAACCATGGTTGACAAGTATAAAGTGGTGATAGAAAATGGGACTTTGGAACATTTTGATTTTGCTACAAATGTTAAATACATTTGATGCAAATGGGTTTAACAAATCAAGTATAAGCTAGATGGAGTGATAGAAAAGTATAAGGCAATACTTGCGGCCAAGGGTTTTTCACAATAGGAAGGGATTGATTATGAAGAAACTTTTGCACCAACAACAAAGTGGAGCATAATCATAATGGTACTTGCATTATCAGCTCAAAAAGGATGGAAAGTACATCAGATGGATGTCAAAATGACCTTCCTCAATGGAGATTTGTAGGAAGAATTATATATGACTCAACCTTCTAGTTTTGAGATTGAAGGACAAGAAAAAAAGTTTTTAAGTTGATTAAGGCATTGTGTGGATTGAAAGAAGTTGTTAGAGCTTGGTATGATGAAATGGATTATTACCTTCACAAAGTTGTCTTTCAATGCAGTGAATTTGATGATACCATATATGTGCACCTAAAAAGGAAAAATATAGTCATTTTAGTCATGTATCTTGATGACTTGATCATTACTAGAAACAATGATGATCATATTGCTCAGGTAAAGAAGGAATTATAGGATGGATTCAAGATGAAAAATTTGGGATTACTTCACTATTATCTTGCATTTGAAGATTTCCAACATTCAAACAACATTTTCATTAGTCAATACAAGTATGAATCTGAGTTATTGAAAATATTTGGCATTACCGATTACCAATATTTGGCATTACCGAAAATATTCTCACCCCGATGGAGCAGAATTTAAGAATTTCAAA
>JASDQU010241852.1:160326-190874 GCA_032191745.1 Picea mariana | reverse complement strand
GATTTATTTGACAACCACTCATCCAAAATTATCATATGCAGTTATTATTCTCGCAATATTTATGTAGGAACCAAGGGAAATCCACTAGAATGTAGCAAATAAAGTTCTTAGATATATTAAAGGTATGAAAGATTATGGTCTTCTATACAAGAAGAATAAAAAATATGTAGTTGTTGGATATTAAGATGTAGGTTTTTTTGGAAGTGTTGATGATAGAGAATCAACATTAGTTTACTTAATGAATATTGGATGAGCAAAAATTTCTTGGAGTTGCAAGAAGAAAACTATTGTAGAAAATTCTTCCGCAGAAGAAGAATGTATATCAGCATGGGAAGAAACATGTGAGATAGTTTGATTATGCACAGTTTTGCAGGATTTGGGAATTTCTCAAACATAAGCTATTTCATTGTTAATTGATAGTCAAACAACCATTAAAATTGCTAAAAATGTAGCTTTCCATTCCAAGACAAAGCATGTCTACCCAAAGTATCATTACACCAGGACACTCATCACAAAGGGCATCATCAACCTGATATATTGTACTTCAAAAGATTAGATCTCAGATATTTTCATGAAACCACTTGGCAGGATCAAATTTACTAAGTTTAGAGAAGAAATTGGTATTTGTTCCAATGTAATTTTGGATCAAGGGGGGAATTGTATATATTATGATCCTAAAGTACTTAGTATAATATTATTTTATTATACTTAGGATTTTCTAGAATATATTTTGTTAGATAAAATAATGAGTCTAGAAAAGAGTCGCTTCTTAGAAGCAACATAATAGGAAATTGTTAGAATCTTTATTTAATCTACATGGGCACTTGTCATACTCACATGATTATGTGATAAGATATCCATACCAAAAATTATCTTAGAATTAGTTTAATGAGCTTATTAAAGCTCTCATTTTTTCATGTGAGAGTGATGTTGGAGATTGTAAGATCTCACATTTATTGTGTAAATTATTTTCCTTATTTTAATCATCCATACATATCACCAACCACTATAGTGTTTGCGTGCCTAGAGTAAGCCACAACAAACTAGCAATTATAAGTGGATGGGGATTTTACAACAATTTCATTTGGTCATCAAGTATAAGAAGAGAAACACAAAAAAGTTGGAAGACATGTTTTCAAGGCCACCCGCATACAAGATTATAGCTTGTGTAACTTTGGTGCACATGGAGCCTTTTTCCCATGATGTATACAAAGAGGCATACACAAAAGATGATGAATTCAAGGAGGTGTTTTAACAACTACATGGTTAAATTCATTTAAAAGAAGGTGAGAAAAACGATGACTATCATTTCCAAAATGGTTTGTTCTACAAGTTCAACAAGCTCTGTGTCCCTAAAGGTGAATGGTTGCATAACATTTCAATGTTGGGAAGATAGTTTCCAACTTATAGAGGTATGTGTATTGACCCAAAATGTAGGAAGATGTAACTCGATTTATGAGAGGATGTATACTTTTTTGTATCAGCAAACCTAATAATAGGAATCAATATTTATACCATCCATTACTTGTACCCACTCGACCTTGGGAAATAATTTCCATAGATTTTATGGGAGGTTTACCAACAATTAGGAAGGGACATGACTACTTGTTTGTGGTATTTTACAGGTTCAACAAGATGTGCATTTTAATTCCTTGTAAAAATACCATCAAAGGAAAAGAAGTATTGAACATTTTATTCGAACAGGTCTTGGGGCACTTTGGGATATGGGGCATCATCTCAGACATGGATACCAAATTTATCAATGAATTTTGGACTACATTATGGGAGAAGATGGACACTAAGTTGAAGAGATATAGAATTTGGTAAAAATTTTAAGGGGTTATAATCAGAAGAATTTGAACACTTGATATGAAAATATGATCTACATACAAAACTCTTTTAATAGAGTAGTCCACACTTCTACTAGTAAGTCACCTTTTGAAAATTGTTTTGGATACTTTCCACCTTCACCCTTGAATGTTGTATATGGATAACAATGAGGAGTGAAGGGCTACAGGGTCTTGGAAATAAGATTAAGACTATGTATTATGGTCCTTTTTAGGTAGTGGAAAAGGTGGGACATAATTCCGATAGACTTAAACTACCCCCGTAGATGCAAATTTATTCAGTAGTGAATGTGGAGAATCTCAAACTCTATTAGCCTTCCATTTTGGATCTAGAGGAGGAGCATGTACTACCTTCCATATATGAATTAGCACCAATTTCTCACGTAGAGTTGGAAGAGCATACAGTTTTGCAGCAGATTTCTAGAACTATAAGATAGGGGCAGCGTGACCTTTGGAAAATTAAGTTAAAAGGACAACTTCTAGGAAAAGAAAAGTGGTACTCCAAGGAGAAGGCAGAAGAAAGATTTCCTCAAGTCCTCATTCAGTAAGAATTTTTTGGACCAAAATCCTCCAAAATGGGGAGGTATGATCTATATTGGATCATTATATTATTTTTCAACTATCTCAGTACTTTAGGGGTGGAAACATTGGAGGAATCAACTTGCATGGACATTTTGGCGATTGGTCCAAATTTAGAAATTTGGGTCCAAAAAAATCATCTAAAATATTTCAGAGCCATTTTGAGGCATCAAACGACACTTTTTTATTGTCCAAACCTTATTATAGATAAATATTATATACTATACACATTGATACATTTAAAATGGTGCAAGATTCACCTCAATCAGAGTTTTTATGCAAACGTTATGCCTCCCATAGGTTGACTTACCGTATTGATCACTATGGTGTGAGTGGATGCCATGTCAACCCCCACGTCATCCTCCATTACTTAAAAATGTGGGGCTAGCCATGTAGTGGATTTTCTAGAACACTCTAGAAATTTCAAACCTGATCACTGATTGAGGTTCGAGGAAGTCAATACCCTAACCATATATGGCCATTGGGATATGTTAAATAATGGGCCAATAGGAGGAGAAGGGGTTCCATTCTATGTTATTGTATTTTGTTCCATAGCTGAGTAGAATAATTGGGAGTGGGAAATCAGAGAGAATAATAGAGGGGGTTAATGTTATGTATCATCCTAACAAGCCTCAGGTCTCAGGTAACTCCATAGAGAGTGCCTTCTCCTTTTTACTTGCATTATTTCCATACCAAAGAAAGGAGAGCAAATAAACCTCACTTTCTAGCTGGGTTATCTCCCATAAGGGTTTCCCACAGAAAATGTTTGTGTTATTTTGTGGATGGTGCATGGTTGCATTTTATTATTCTTTATTTTACACATTTTATCTGTTTCAGGCATAAGTATAAAATATGTAACTAAATATTATGAAATCTAAAGGAATTTAACCTTCATAGTGTAGATTTCACTTTTATTTATCAAATTTATTCTGACAAATTGTTCCAGTGGAATATCAATATCCGCTGTAGATTATGTTGGATTAGTGAGAGGGGGGTGAATCAGTTATAGAGATTTTTAATCCTTTTAACCAAAGTATGTAACTGCTATTTATCTTTCTGATCAATATAACATTATCATCCAATAAGTGTTGAGTAAATAAACCATGAACAATGAACAATCATACACATACACAGTACACCAATATGGTTATGTGGAAATCCAATGGAGGCTAAAACCACATAATTATTTTTCTTATATGTCTTTAATAATTACATTCATTGGAAGCACCAACTTCCTTTCTTATCTAGCTGCAACTGTAAAGAGGTTCCAACCCCCTATATTTTCAGGCTACAACCCAAGGGAAGCTCCAACTCCCCAATTCTTCGGCTACAACTAGAAGGAGAATACAACCCCCTATTTTCTCCAGCTACAACCAGAAGGTGGCTACAACCACGTATCCTTTCCCTGTCCTGTCGCCCTGAAATATAAGTGAAATGATGAAACCAATGCCACACTATCACTGTGACATATACCAATGTAAACCTGTACCAAAGGCCTATGATCAACCTATATCTGTAACCTTATTGTACCAACAAAAATCCATAGGTATGCGACCTGTCTGTGCTTCAGCTCGTGTATGTATGAGACCTGTCTGTGTTTCGTCTCATGTATGTACATGACCTATCTATACTGTAGCCTGTGTATGTATGTGACATGTCTATATTGCAACCTACCTATGCCTTCTGAAAACTAGGGTTTTCACTTTCCTAAAAAACTATGACCATTTGTTGCCTCTATCACATCAACCTGCAACATAACACTCTGTCCAAACTGTAGTTTTTTCCTATGCATACATCCTCATACATATCCCTTAGCCAAGTGGATCTATATCTCTCTATTCATGTGCCATACATGTGTGTATATTCATGAACAAGTATAATAACCCTCACATGGACTAGACATCAAAGCCTTACTGATATACAACCTCACACTACATCAAAAAATTCACAACCACTTCACAATTATAAGCTCTCAACCATGTACCACAAAAACCCTTAAACCATATGCCAAGAAATACAAGATGTGCCTCAACACTAACAAGATGTACCAAAGATAGATATCAAATATACCAACATTGTATTTCTCTATATATGGCTTATACAATAAGTGGCATACAAAAAATATACTCTCTAGGGAAAATCCTCAAACCCTTATAACCATTTCTCGTGTAGATAGAAAAATCCAACTACACATAGAAATAAGACATACCTTTTGAACTTGTAGATATATTTGTTGTACTTGATCATTGTAGACCTTCCTGGGATCTTACTTTCAGACTCTAGATACTTGAAATCTCCATCTCCTCAAGTTTTCATTGTTTTTCCCTCATGTATGCACCCTGCTATACTACCATCCTGTGAACGTACATTCCCTTCTCCACTGCATCCCATGTACACCTAAAAAACTAGGGTTTTTTTCAATATTTTCAACAATTCCAAAAATTTCTTAATCAACCCCTTGTGCTACCTCAAACTTGCGTAACTTAATATGTATCAATGAGTACCTAAAATAAACCTTACACAAGAATAGATATTCAATGTGCTAAATAGGTGCTAATAGGAGAGCCTTTCTCTCTGATTTATACTTCCATGTAGATTCCTCAAGGGGTTACCTTCTAACCAACTTAACCCAATTTCCTTCTTTTAGGGATAACCCACTTCTAACCACTTGTCCAATTATAACCACTTTAACCACAAATAGAAAACTCTCCATTTCTAGTTGCAACTAAATTATTTTAAATTATTTTCTTATTGCAACAACGTAACCCATGATTAACTTCTAGTTTTATCCACTTGACTAGTGAACTTATTCTAGGATATTCAAGAATAATTTAACTTCTTTGACCTTCTAGATAACTCATGAGGGTTCTTCAACTTCACAAGGCCATAACTCTCTAGCCATGAGGAGTTATGTGATTTTCCACATATCATCAAAAATGGAATGACATGCACTATCCATTTGGAATAGTCTTACTTGCAAATATACTAACCTTCATACCATTATACATCAAAAAAACTTAAGTCCCTTAACCATACTATTGGGGCTACCCTAATTTTCTATTGGAATTTCTACTAAATGTGAGAAAGAAAAATGCATTCATCCTTGTACAATAATCAACCAATAACATAAAATATTGCTCACCTTTTAAACACTTTGTTCTAACTGGTCCAACTAGATCACTATGGACAATTTCCGGTGGTCTTGTTGTGGAGTATTCATTTGATTTGAACCTGGTCTTTGTTTTCTTTCCTTGTTTACAATGCTTGCATAAATTATTGGTTGGTTTCGTGATCTAGGGAATTTCTCTGACTGCTTCCTTTGTTGACTTTGACGAGGTTATCAGAAATTATGTGACCCATTCTTTTGTGCCATAACAAAACTTCATCTTCCTTTCCTAGACAACACCTTTCATTTCCAATTTCACTTAATACATATATGTTGCTTGAAGTTCTTACAACTGTTGCAACCAATTTTCCTGAACCTTCTTTTGTTATATCACACTTCTGTGAATCAAAAATAAGTTTGTGACCTTGGTCACACATTTAAATTACACTTAGAATATTATGTTTTATATCTTCCATTAGCAGAACATTTTTTTCCTTGGTATTCTTGTTTCCAATTATGAATATTCCCTTTCCAATGAATCACTCCGAGTCATCCTTTCTGTTGTTCCCGAGTTTATAATTAAGGCTTCAAAATATAATGTCAAGGCATCCAGAAATAAAGGAGGTTTTTAGTGTTTGTGTTTTCTACCTCTGTTATGTGAGAAAATTTCTAAAAATGAATTAACAACATAACAACTCAGAGGTCATCTTTTGTGTCCACGTTAAAATTAAAAGCATGGGAGTAATGAGAGAAAAACATAAAGTTGTTAGACAAAGCAAGGAATCTATTACAAAAGAATCTTACTTTGATTCAGGAGAAGAAAATAGATGATATAACCTTAAATGAAGCATAAAATGTAGCAATCCAATTAATTCATAGGTCTTGTATTTACTAACAGTAAAACAAAGGAAAAGTTGTGCACTATTAAATTAATAAATGAAAAGTAAAAGCAGTATAAGTTGTACTAAATTGCAATTAAGAATTCATCAAAGAGATATATAAAAAGATAACAGAATGTGGAAAGACAAAAGAACACATAATTCAAATGAGTGAAATGTGGAATCTCTTATCTATATTTGTATTAATCCTCAATGAGGAGAGCTTTCTCAACTGCATATGGAAAAATTCCAACCTATCTTTATTCTTTTGAAAATATATTTATAGAAGAGATTCTCAACCCTATGCAGTTAGAATTCTCGTTATTCCTAGGTAATGACGATTACAAAATGAAAACTTGAACTGTTTCACTTGGTTCTTCTCTATCTCTTTCTCATACCAGCAGAAATAGATATGCACCTGTTACTTCATTGATTCTTTGAAGTACTCCCTTTTCCTTGCTCAAGACATTCAACACACATACTTAGAAATTGCACTACTAGTCTAGAAGGTTCTATCACATCTTTTGCCTCAAAAAGCTACAACTTCTTTTGTAACTGTGGCAACATGTATTCTATCCTTTTATATTCAGAAGTCATTTATTGTAATTATAAATTTGGATTTACGAGACATCTATCTATTTGAGCAATGTCAACCTGCTTTAGCTGTGAAATTTCAGCCTGAGCTTTCTCTAAGATTTCTTTGATGTCAAATTGATGCTTTACAATGTCGATTTGTCCTAGTATTTCAGAACAGTCATCCTTTTCAAGGCTCAGTGATTCTTTATTAAGAAAATGAAAAATTTATTCACAATCCTCTTTTATTTATTTTTTCGTTCTTTTACTCTCGGCTATATTGGCCTCCCATGTCTTTAATATTATATCACCTCTAACCTGCTCTGCAAGAGTCAATCGGGGAGTTGCAGATATTTCTTCTCTAGCCGATGACACAACCACTTTTTGGAAAGTGGTTTGGGCTGTAGTAGCCTCTCTTTCTATGAAACCAATATTATCCAATGATTGGTTTACTTCTCGAAAACAATTTTGGATGATTTCTACCTTATTTAAAAGGCTTTGTTATGCTATTTCCAGTTTCTTTAACACTTCCAATGCTTGATCTTGAAACAATGTTATATCCACAACAATTTTCTCAGTGGAACTAATGTTGTCTTGTAATTGTTTTACCAACTCATCTTTCTGGATAGCCCATCCTTTGCTCACTTGCACATTCTTATGCATCTCATCAAGAATGGACTAGAGCAGTTGGATTTCTTATTTATCACTAGCTCTAGCCTGTTCCATCATTTTATTGACTTCATCTATGACATTCTTTTCTATGTTCCTTATTTGATTTTACAACTGACTTATCACCTGGTTCTTCTGCTTGATCTTCGGCCTGGTTATATGATACCTCTGTCGTCGGGATATGTTCTTTCTGAGTCGAGTCCTAAAATTTCTCTAAGTTTTGGAGGGATTCTTGTTTGCTAGAACTTACAACTTCTGGATTCTGGGTCTTTATTTTCTGCGTAGCTGGAGACATTGGGTTTTCCCCTTGTAATAATTTCAGAATACTACTTCTTCGGTGCTTTTGGAATTTATAAAAATCAACCATTTTATCAGGTAATAGAGCTCGAACTCAGCTTAGAACTTCTTGGTAAGATCTCACCCCTCGGAACATTTCGTCTTGAGGGGACTCTTCATGTTCATATTTTTTAAGATTTCAACTGGCCATATGGTTACCCACGACCTTCTATGGGTCATGCGTCTTGAATTCAATGTTAACCAACTTTATTTCTTATAAGGCCGCAACCTCCACTTTGGAGTGGATGAAATCCAATAAAGAAAATGCACTGATCTGTAAGGGAAAATATGGCCATAAATTTCTATACACTACTTTGAGCTCTTTGTTAATCCCATCGAGTACATTTTGTCATGCGACCTCGCGGCACACCAGTCATTCTGGTAAAAAATGTGGTAAAGCATATGGGGGAACTGAGCAACCGAAAACTATGATATAAGAGAAGTGTTCCTCTATGTACCAGTCTCCCACTTTATCCAGGTTAGCTACAACTATGTCTGAGATTCTAGGAGGTGAGTGACCAAAAATAGTAATGTGCATCGGCACTACTACCCAATTATAGATTTCATAAAATAAATCATTTGCCTTGTCTTCCCAGATTTTTGAATGATAAATATGAAATTGTTTTTCACTATCTAGAGTCCATCTCTAGCCCATCAGTGGGAAAGGCATCATGAAATAGATGGCATCCATAATATAAGTTGACATGAAGAATGAAGTTGATTTCCCTTTGGCTTTCTTTTTCTGGTATTATGTAATTTCACTAGCCATATTGTACGACAATATCTTGGCCCAGTCAAAAGAATACCCTTCCACCACTGTGTGTATAATGGGTACCCATGGTAGAAAGAAATGGGATGTGTTCTCTTTTTCATGAATTTTGCACATCATCATGGCTATATACATAAACTGTGGTTCTAGCGATGAGATTGAGTACATGTCATGAGAATCGGCTCTGAAATTTTCGGGGCGTGAGCACCAGTCCTTGATCAAGTCGAAAAGATTCTTTCCATATTGATCACACTCCTTCTTGCTAAAATTCTCTAGAAAACTAGCATTGCAAGTGAAGTCTGGTGTTGAAGACAATTTATACATCACCTGTATGTGTTCCAACCAAAATGACCCAACAACTACCTTTTGCGAATTGAATATAGTTCTAGTTGGGATATCCACATGATCCAGTGCCCATCGAATCATGTCATTGTAGGGTAAAAGAGTTGGCCTTGTAGCTACCTTATGCATCTCTGACTGAGAAATAGTCTTGTATTTGGTAGATAAGTCTTCCTTTTCATTGTCACTTGAGTCATTAGGGCAGTTTACCAGTTTGTATTGTAGGATGTTGAATACATTCGTCTAGGTTTTAACTATATTTATACTTCTGGGTGAGGTGTCAGAGATAACCTCTGAACTCTGGCATGAACTCTCACTAGTTGATTTAGCTGCTTTTCATGGCGGAATGGTAGAAGTTATTAAAAACATGTTGCTTGTCATAGAAAATGCACAGGATTGAATATTTCACTAAGCAAGCTCTACTAAAATTTGAACGTAATTGAAAATGAAAAAATATTTCTTTCTTTAAATGCCTCGACCTGCATATACCTTCACTGACAATACGTTTAATTATTTTAATACAAATATTTGGCGATTAAAGAAAGATATTATTTCAAATCATTTCCTTAGGCTGATCATTTAATAACATTAATGGTCAATTTTTGTGATCAGAAAAGTATAAATTTAATTTGAAATCACCCATATCGCATATCGGCATAAACTCAATGGTAAAATAAAAGTGTTTTATTTTGTTAATAAATCGAGTTTATGCGTTAATTAATTATGTTTAACCTTAATCCATTTCGAGGTTTTGGGTCATGGGTTAACCTATTTCAATTCAAGCTATCATGCTCGAATCGTGAAATCTCGATTGATTAATTAATATTAATCATGTTTATCATTTATAAATAATCATGATTAATTGATGATTTCGCGACTTCGCATATTGGGGGTTTAAGTTATTGTTTGAGGCAGGATTCCTGAAACACGAAGTTGCGATAAGGTTAATTATCGTTAATCATTTTAATTGTTTAATTAACTCGATTTAATTCAAGATAGTTTTGCAAATTTGCATATCGGGAATGTGGAGTTCTTTGTATGTCTAATTGTTAGTATTGCGAAACCCCGAAACTCGATACTTTGAAAGTTGTCTTAGTGATTTGAATTTTTAATGAAAGGGCGGCTCCATAACTTGAAAATATTTTATACCATTGGATTAAGCAGAAGACTTTATCGACGGTACTATCCAAGTGTGCATTTATCCTTATTTAAACAAAAATGAAAATTTTAAGTCTAATGTTTTTAGAAAAATATATATGTTTCAACATAGGCTCCATCTAGGGATCCCATTTCCTTGCGGGACGAGAAGAACAGAATACCAAGTGCCTTTATTAGGTAAATGGAGTCATTATTGCAGCTCTATGAAACACATTCAGAAAGAAGACACACATAAGAACTTGGGACTTCATTCATATCTTTGAAAACTTTGAAAACTTAATCATTCATCAATCTTGAATTCAGGCTTAAAATGCTTCCTTTTCTTAAAACTTATTTTAGAATTGCTTGAGACAATAAAAAAAAACTTAACCAATCTATCAGACTTTGTTCAATTTTATTCGCATCAAGGAAAAGTGATTTTAATGTTTTAAACAGGGAGTCTCGCATTAGCTTGGAATGTAGATCTAGCCTGAAAAAGAAAATAGTTGCCAGAGTACATTATAATACATGTATAACAACCTTATAGATATGATAGATATTGCTTCACTGCCAATGAGCCTGTTTAGTACCATGGTGAAGTTATCTAATTCCCATATTGAATTTCCTTTCACCACTTCAATTAATAATTTTTCATTTAAATGCCAAGATGAGGACAATCATTGAATGAATTTCCTTTCATCATTTCCTTTTGGACTAGATGGGAGTAATCATTAAGTAATTTTCTTTCACCATCTGTCTTATATTTTAAAACATGAAGTGGGGGAAATCAATTTGTATATAATAAAATATACCATGGATGATATTAATTTATATTTTATAACTAGAGGTATGTTAACTCACTTTGATTACTCTGGACTAATCCTCTTCTGACTATCAAAACACCTTCGCTTACTGAGAAGTTTTATGAGGATTTTTTATTTTCCACGGACTTTCCTTGAGTGAATTTAATCAATTTAAGTCTAATAAAAGGACTAAAGTAGTTAGGCTTAACTCAAACATACTTTTTATTTCAATTAAAGTCAGGAATATCATCAAAATTCTTGCCTATTCTCAAGTCGAAGACTTGTTCTTAAGTTTTCATAGTTAAAGTGAAGCTCTTTTTCCTCTTTGAAGACCAGGAAGAAAATTTCTTTTTATTGCTAGCTTTCTTATTTTAAAAACCTTCTTTTTATATTTTTATTATTTTACTCTTTTTTTTTATCCAAAGGGAAAACTTGAGAATTATGTTGTAATCTTGTAACCCTCTGATTGTAAATCAGGGGACAATATTAGTGCAGTCAAAACTTCTATCATATTCATTAATATTTTCTTAAAAATTTTAACTTGGGTCGCCAAGATAGAAGTTCATACCTCTAATTTTCTCTATATTTTCATCCAAGCAAACTGTTATTTTATCACTTGTTTTGAGAGAAATTCAATGCGAGTATTGATTCCAGCTAGAGATCATCTCTCGGTTATCAACTCGTATCCTGCAATGAGATGAATCATGAAAAAATGTTAGGAACTCTTTGTTGATTGGAAACCTACTTGTTGCATATATATTTATAGTGAAAATAAAAACTTACCAAAAAGACAGAAATTATAAAAAAAAGTGAAAACCAAACCAGTATGTACAATGAGAGTTTGGAATTGTATTACTGCATGAAATTCTTGAGGTAATGCCCATTGATAGGGGTGTTAAGAATATTTCCGTCAAGATTTTCTAACAAAAATGCATTCTTTCCTTCAGAGGATGAAATTTTATATGGTCCACACTAGATCTGATCAAACTTACCATGCTTCCCCGCATCTTCTTTCCTGGCTTCCCACTTTAAAACCAAATCACCAGGGAGAAATTACCTATCTTTAGCTTTCTCATCAAACAGGGATTTCATGTTATCCTGATACTTTTGTAGTTTTTCATCTACTTCAGCCCTACTTTGTTAAACTTCAATCATTTTATTTATTCTTGTGGTGATGTCATTTGGATCTTCTTTCGAGTCTTACCAGAGTTTCATTACAGGGAGCGCAAGATTTATGGGTAAAGCAACATCAATACCATACACCATTTGGAATGGGGACATTCCGATGGATCTTTTTGTGCCTATTCTGTTTGCCCATAAATCATATTTCAAATGTACATGCCATGCTTTCTTATTTTTGATAAACACTTTTTTAATTATGGTTATCAAGCTCTTGTTCGATGAATCGACTAATCCATTACCCTATGGATAGTAAGTTGTAGAATTTCCTAGTATAATGTTGTATTTTGACAAAAACTTATCATGGCCATGGATTTGAATGCTTGAGCATTATCAGTAACTATTTTCTGAGGACATCCAAATCTTGATAGAATTTTCTCTTTGAAGAAGATGATCACCACTACGTCTGTTGCGTTTTGCATAGGAATGGATTCTACCCATTTGGTAAAATAATTGGTATCAGTCAAAATCCACTTATGTTGAGCACTAGAATGCGGATTTATTTCACCAATGAAATCAAGGCCCCATTTTTGAAATGGGGCTTCAGCTTTAACTGCAACTAGAGGTAGTGCAGGAATATTTTGCTTGTCTGCGAACAATTGAAAAGGATTACAAGCTCTGACCTTAGCATTCACATCATTGAATAATTTCAGCCAATAGCATCCAACTCTTAGGATTTTGTAGGTTGTTTCTCTCCATGCATGATGTACTCCACACACTCCTTCATGAAATTCATTTATAACTTTCTTTGTTTCAGATTCTACTAAACAACTCAGTAAGAAACCCAGAGGATCCTTCCAATATAGTTGACCATCTACAATGCAATATTTTACTGCATGTAACTTCAATGTTCTAGATTTATATGGAGTTAGGTCACTGGGGAATGGAAGAGTCAGAATATATGAAACAATGTCACTATACCAAGCTGAAGAAGAGAATTTTTCTGAAATTTTGGTTGCAGGTATAGTAACATCAAATTCATTTATATCTAAAAATCACTCATACTCTTGCAGATGATTTATTCTAAGTGATTTAAAATTTGATTAAGCTAATATCTTAGCCAAACCCTGACCTTTAAAAAGTTTGGTCGATTTTACTTCCAGGTCAAAATCATGAATTTTAGCAAGCCATCGAACCCTCCTTCCATCGTTATTGGGTTGAACCAATATATCCTTAACATAACTGGTGGGTACATATGCAATTATTCTAGAATGTAGTAGGTAGGTCCTGAAAGCCTTTAGGGATTTCACCATTGCGTAAGCTTGCTTTTCCAATATATCATATTTTATCTTAGGATCTCTAAGACTTTTACTAAAAAACACAATTGGCTGCTCAAAACCCTCATCATTCTTTTGTAACAGTACAACTGCAATAGTATGTTAAGAGGCGAATGAAAAAATCAATAATTCTTTCATATAATCTGGGCTTTCCAGTACCAATGCTTCACCTATGACCTTCTTAATACGTTTGAATGAATCCTTGGCCTCTCTTGTCCACTTGACCTCGTTGTCTTTTATGAGCATATATGTAATCAATTTTACAATTTCAGCGAAGTTTGGGATGAATCTTCTTAAAAAATTAATTTTTCCTAAAAAGACTGTATCTCTTTTCTATTTATAGGAATATTAATAGTATATGTAGCTTCTAACCTCTTTGGATCAATTTTGATTCCATTTTTTGATACTATATGGCCCAAGAGTTTACCTTCCTGCATTGCAGAATGAGATTTCTTAGGATTCAGAGACAAACCAAATTTTTGACATTTCTCAAACATTTGTTTAATGTGTAATAGGTGCTCTGCATCAAATTTAGAAAACAAAGTTAGATCATCAATATAAATAACAACGAACTTATCTCTTTTTCCAAAAAAAACAATGTCCATAGCTCGTTGGAAAGTGGCTCCTGTGTTCATTAAACCGAATGGCATTTTATCATACATAAAAGTACCCCATGGGGTAGTGAATGTGGTTTTCTCTTTATCATCCTCATGAACTTCTATTTTATTATAGCCTAAAAATCCATCAATCATAGACATTCTATTTGCTCCTACCACCTTTTCCAATACGTGATCCATTTTAGGCAATGGATAATTATCTTTGAGTGATGATCTATTTAAATTTCTGAAGTCAACACAAAGTCTAATTTCACCATTTTTCTTTTTGACAGGAGCTAAATTAGCTACCCATTCAGAGTATCTAAGTGGGACAACGATCCTGGCATCCAAAAGCTTCTTTACCTCTTTCTTTATCACAGGCAGTAGAATAGGATTTATCTGTCTGAGCTTCTGCTTGAATGGTTTAACACCTTTCTTTAGAGGAATCTTATGTTCGATTATGGTGGTGTCATAAGTTATTAATTCATCATAGGACCAAGCGAAAACATCCTTATACTTCTTGAGCAACTCAACATATTTTTTATTTTACTTCAAGAGGCAGGTATTTGGATATTTTAACCAGCCTCAGAGTTTCCTTAGTGTCTATATCATAGTCTTCAACTTCTTCAGGCTGAGGCTGTAAAGTAGATTTCAAGGGAATATCATCATGATTAAATAATATCTCCAAGGGAATAAAACCTTTAGGGATCTGACTATTTTTCAATAACAACATGTAGTGATTAGCAATTTTAACTTGAAACTCTTGAGGATATGCTCCTTCCTGCATAATCTAAACAGGGTCATTCTGATTTTCCTGATCAATATGCATTTCAGCAAATTCATCCACCATCTCTAAAAACTATCTGATTTGCTCATCATCTTCAAATACCTTCCAATGTTTTATATTGTTTGGTATTTATGGTTTGTGCCTCATTTCTATATGATATTTCAGTTTGAAGTCCATAGGAGGTACAAACGTTGAGGCTGCTTTGGCCAATGAATCTGACTGTTGATTTTCTGTTCTGGGGATGTAGTGAACATTAACTGATGAGAAAAAAATTTCAATAAGATCCCAGGCACAATTTCTATAAGACCTTAACCTTGGGTGTTTAGCCTAATACTCACGATTTATCTGTTTTATAATTAATTCTGCATCACCATAGACTTCCAAGTTTTTAATTTTCAACTTCCTAGTAGCCTCTAATCCTAAGACCAAGGCTTCATATTCACATACATTATTAGTGTAATCGATGTCCCACAGTAACTTGTAAGAAAAAGGGATAATAAATGCATCTCCAGGTGCCACAAACAGAACTCTAGCTCTTGCTCCTTCACAAGATGAAGCACCATCGAAATACATTTTCCAAACTCCAGTACTACATACATCTTTTTTTTTTCTATTTTTTTTTTCTATACAATTTTATTCTATACAGTCCTCTAAATCATCATCAATGGATAAAATACAATTTCCTAACTATTGATCTACAACATAAACAAGATAATTATTCGGATTCACTGGGCCACTTACTGTATATGCCAACCTTGTCTCTTTGTACAAGTGGGTAAACTGTCTGCCAAATATCAGGATTGTAGCGTATTTCATGTCAAGTTGAAGGGATCCTCCTAGTTTGGTGCCCCAAGACCTAGATAATAACATGCCATACTTTGGAGGTATATTAGCAACAACCACGTCCATCAGAACACTTTTTACAGGAATCTCTATAAGATTTACAACTAAATCTTTAATCATACCCACACATTTAACTTTTCTCAAATCAAAAGAATATAGATCTCTGTATGGTCGAGTAATTTTGAGATCGAGTCTATCCATAATACCTTTGGGCATCACATTGTGGGAGGTTCTAGAATCCAACATGCAATTATGAAGAAGATGATCATGCACAATTAGGGTAATGTAAAAAGGAGCGACAGTATCTCTGGCACCTTCAATATGTGGACCAAAAATTATATTCAGTTTATCATCTTCTAAATTTATGACATCGGCCTGACTTTCAGTATCCGAAAAAATTATTATTTTAGCAATTTGTTTTCTATATGTGGGTTTTTTTTCCAATTCAACTAGAGGTACAGGGATCTTGATCTTATTAATCTCATTCTCTAGATTGAAATTTCCTATTGTCTTATCGACTTCCTTGGTTTGGATTTCTATCTCTTTTTTTTTCTGATTTATCGATTTGTGTTTCTTTTGTTTTAGTCGGATTTGTTTTTACAGTCTGCGTTCTAACTACTTTTGTTTTGACATTCTGTGTCTCAGCTAACAGTGAAGTTGTCTCGTTATCTTTTGTCTTTGACATAATTTTCTTTGGTTGATCAGTTGTGATATTTCTATCTCTAGGCCTTAGATTATACTTCTATTGAAGTTCGAACATTATATTATCGACAATTCCTTGATAAGCATATCCCTCTGTATTATTTATGCTTTCATCATTATTGGACCAATATTCTGTATTTAGAGACTTTTCATAATCTTATTTTGTCAAAAAAGGTTCTTGGAAATCATCACCAATATTATTCATATCTTCTTCTAACTCCTCAAAGTTTCGCAGGTCCTCTCCTCCTATAAAATTTTTGTTCTTAAAGGGGGCCTGAATCTTTTGATCTTCATTCTTGATCTATCTTTGTTGGATTTGTGGATTAGTATTTCTTTTGAAATCTTTTCTAGGGAACTGATCATTCTTAGATTGGTCCAATTCCATTTTCGAGATTTCATTTGACAATTCTTTGATTATTTTTTCCATGTCGTCCATATTATCTTCAGAGTACCTCCCATATCCAGAGGGTCATGTTTGTTCTCTGTATCGTCTAATTACTTTATTTCCCAGTTCAAATTTATCTTTTAACTTCCCTGATGCCATCATGTTTGTCTCAATTTCTACAACATCATCCTGCATTTTAGTGAGGTTGACAAATCTTCTTTCCCTCAACAACAGAGAAAAATCATGATCAAAATCCCCAACAAAAGTTACTTTAGCTACAGGTTGGGAAGGTTTAACCTTAGCTGGAATCTTATTATATAATTTATTAAATCTTTGAGTAAACTCAAGAAATGTTTCTGAATTTTTCTTTCTTAAAGCTCCAAACTCGGTTAGATAATAAAGGTGATATTTTATTTCTCCTCGCTGTCTGATAAAGGTACTTTCTAACTCGTCTTATGATCCTATGGAATCTGTTGGCAGTCCTCAGAACCAAGTTCTCACCCGTCCTTCAAAATTTTGAACTAGGAGTCTGGAATAAACATCCTTGTGCTCAAGGCCAAGGATATCAGCGAATGATCAAAGAAATTTATGTTCTAAATCGTGGTTAAGTCTCCCTCTCCGGTGAACTTTGGCAGGTTTTTCATATAGTTTTTTGATAAATCATGGAGGAGAACTAGGAGAACCAAAGGAGAATACCTAGCGGCTACTTTAGCAAAAATTCTAGGAGGCAAGGGCGGTCCTTGAGCGCCTCCTCCTCCTCCTCCAACACCTCCAACATCTCCGACACCACCTCTGGCAGAACCTCCAACACCACCTACTCCGACCGAAGCCATTGATAATTTAAGAGATGAAACTTTGGGATTATAGGAAGGATTTTCAATAATGTGTAGTGACCTTTTGGTCCCTTCAGGATTAAGAGAAAAAGGTTCAAGAAATAGAAAATCTGAAAAAGAGGGAAAAGGGAAATGAGGATTAGGTTCTTCGGATTTACATGATGTATAAGTAGGAGAACCAACATGAGTCAAGTTAGAGTATAAGATGTCTTCTTTAAAACTTCTAGAAGTTGTAATCTTGACTTCGAGAATTGGTGAAATATCAATTGATGCAGGTATTGAGATGGATTTTTTACCTTTATTGGTAAAGGAGATAGTTGGAACAATCCCAGATTTAATCTCAGGTGAAACTAACTCGGGTTTTAGGGTTTCGGCTTTGATTCTAATAGTAAATGTTTCTTCAGATAAGACTTGGGTAAAATATTCTTGCGGAGTTAACTGCTCAAACAAAACCTTGGTATTAGATTTGGATTGATAAAATGTACTTGTTGATGCAATAGTCTTTTTAAGATATCCCCTTGGTTTCAAAAAAATTTCAGGGTCAGGTACAGCTGAAATCTACTTATCGTCTGGATTATTTCTAGTATTTATTTGAATAAATGCTAGTTTATTAGTTGTGGAGTCGCCAAGTGAAAAATAAAAATTATCCTTATAATGTATTTCAATATTTATTCACTATCAAAGAGAGAAACTTACCAATGTCGTTCTCCTAGGGAAAAATAACTTCGTTTCTTCACCCCCGACAATGATGCCAAAAAGATGTTGTTCCTGAGTTTATACTTAAGGCTTCAAAGTATAATGTTAAGGCATCCATAAATAAAGGAGGTTTTTAGTGTTTTTGTTTTCCACCTCTGTTATGTGAGAAAAATTCCTAAAAATGAATTAGCAACATAACAACTCAGAGGTCGTCTTTCATGTTTGAGTTAAAATTAAAAGCATGGGTGTAATGAGAGAAAAACATAAAGTTGTTAGAAAAAGCAAGGAATCTATTACAGAAGAATATTACTTTGCTACATGAGAAGAAAATAGATGATATAACCTTAAATGAAGCATAAAATGTAGCAATCCAATTAACTCACAGGTCTTGTACTTACTAACAGTAAAGAAGAGGAAAAGTTGTGCGCTATTAAATTACTAAATGAAAAGTAACCACAATAGATGTTTTACTAAATTGCGATTAATCATTCATCAAAGAGATATATGAAAAGATAATAGTATGTTGAAAGACAAAAGAACACATAACTCAAATGAACGAAATGTGGAATCTATGATATGTATTTGTATTAATCCTCAATGAGGAGAGCTTTCTCAACTACATATGGCAAAAATCCAACCTATCTTTAGTCTTTTGAAAATATATTTATACAAGAGATTCTAAACCCTAGGCGGTTGGAATTCTCGTTATTCCTAGGTAATGATGGTTACAAAATGAAAAATTGAACCGTTTCACTTGGTTCTTCTCTATCTCTTTCTCATACCAACATAAACAGATATGCACCTATTATTTCATTGATTCTTTGAAGTACTCCCTTTTCCTTGCTCAATACATTCGACACACCTACTTAGAAATTGTACTATTAGTCTAGAAGGTTCTGCCACATGTTTTGCCTAAAAAATATACAACTTCTTTGGTAACTATGGAATCTTGTATTCTATACTTTTATCTTCAGAAGTCATTGAATGTTTACCATCCATCTATCTATTTGCACAATGTCAACCCACTTTAGCTGTGAAATTTCAGCCTGAGATTTCTCTAAGATTTCTTGATGTCAAATTGATGCTTTACAATTTTGATTTGTACTAGTATTTCAGAACAATCATCCTTTTCGAGGCTCAGTGATTCTTTATTAAGAAAATGAAAAATCTCTTCACAATCCTCTTTTATTTCCTTAGTCATTCTTTTACTCTTGGATATATTGGCCTCCCATGTATTTAATATTATATCACCTCTGACCTGCTCTGCAACAATCAATCTGGGCGTTGCAGATATTTCTTCTCTAGCCGATGACACAACTGCTTTTTGGAAAGTGGTCCGGGCTGCAGTATCCTCTCTTTCTCTGAAAATAATATTATCCAATGATTGGTTTACTTCTCGAAAAAAATTTTGGATGATTTCTACCTTATTTAAAAGGCTTGTTGTGTTATTTCTAGTTTCTTTATCACTTCTAATGATTGATCTTGAAACAATGTTATATCCACAACCATTTTCTCAATGGAACTAACCTTGTCTTGTAATTTTTTTACCAACTCATCTTGCTAGATAGCCCATCCTTCACTCACTTGCACATTCTTCTGCATCTCATCAAGACTAGACTTGAGCAATTGAATTTATTATTTATGACTAGATCTAGCTAGTTCCGTGCCTTTATTGAATTCATCTCTGACATTCTTTTCTATGGTCCTTATTTGATTTTGCAACTGACTTATCACCTGGTTATTCTGCTTGATCTTTGGCCTGGTTATCTGATACCTCTATCATTGAGATATCTTCTTTCTGAGTCGAGACCTCATATTTCTCTAAGTTTTCTAGGGCTTCATGTTTGCTGGAACTTACAACTTCTGGATTTTATGTCTCTATTTGCTACGTAGCTAGAAGCATTGGGTTTTCCCATTGTAATACTTTCAGAAGACTACTTCTTCGGTGCTTTTGGAATTTGTAAAAATCAATCATTTTATCAGGTAATAGAGCTTGAACTCGACTGAAAACTTCTTGGTAAGATCTCACCCCTCGGAACATTTCGTCCTGAGGGGACTCTTCATGTTCATACTTTTTATGATTGCAACTGGCCATATGGTTACCCACGACCTTCTGTGAGTCATGATTCTTGAATTTAATGTTAACTAGCTTTATTTATTCTAAGGCCGCAACCTCCACTTTGGAGTGGCCGAAATGCAATAAAGAAAATGCACCAATATGTAAGGGAAAATATGGCCATACATTTTTCTGTACTACTTTGAGCTCTTTGCTAATCTTTCCAAGTACAGTTTGTCATGTGACCTCGTGACACACCAGTCGGTCTGGTAAAAATTACGACAAAGCATATGGGGGAAATGAGCAACCAAAAATTTTGATATAAGAGAAGTGTTCCTCTATGTACCATTCTACCACTTTATCTAGGTTAGCCACAACTGTGTCTGAGATTCTAGGAGGTGAGTGACTGAAAATAACAATGTGTGTTGACACTTCTACCCAATTATAGATTTCATAAAATAAATACTTCACCTTGTCTTCCCAGATTTTTGAATAATAAATATGAATTGGTTCTGCACTATTGATAGTCCATCTCCAGCTCATTAGCGGGAAATGTGTCATGAAACAGATGGCATCCATAATATAAGCTGACATGAATAATTAAATTGATTTCCCTTTGCCTTTCTTTGTCTGGTATTCTATAATTTCGCTAGCCAAATTGTCCAACAATATCTTGGCCCAATCAAAAGAATACCCTTCCGCCACTCTATGTATAATGGGTACCCATGGTAGAAAGAAATGGGTTGTGTTCTCTATTCCATGAAGTCTGTGCATCATCTTGGCTATATACATGAACTGTGGTTCTAGCAATGAGATTGACTATATGCCATGACAATCGGCTCTGAACTTTTCGGGGCATGACCACCAGTCCTTGATCAAGTCAGAAAGATTCTTTCCATATTGATAACACTCCTTGTTACTAAAACTCTCTAGAAAAATGGCATTGTAAATGAAGTTTGGTGTTGAAGACAGTTTATACATCACCTGTATGTTTTCCGGTCGAAATGACCCAACATCTACCTTCTAAGAATTGAATATAGTTCTAGTTGGGATATCCACATGATCCAATGGCCATCGAAGCATGTCATTATAGGGTAAAAGACTTGGATTTGTTGCTACCTTATGCATATCTGAATGAGAAATAGTCTTGTATTTGGTAGATAAGTCTTTCTTTTCGTTGTTGCTTGAATCATCACGACATTTTACCAGTTAGTATTGTAGGATGTTGAATACATTCGTCTAGGATTTAACTGTGTTTATACTTATGGGTGAGGTGTCGGAGATAACCTCTAAACTCTGGCTTGAACTCCCACTAGTTGCTTTAGCTGCTTTTTGTGGCGGCATGGTTGTAGTTCTTAAAAACCTGTTACTTGTCATAGAAAATGCACAACACTGAATATTTAGCTAAGAAAGCTCTACCAAAATGCGAAAGTAATTGAAAATGAAAAAATCTTTCTTTCCTTAAATGCCTCGACCTGCATATACCTTCACTAACAATACATTTAATTCTTTTAATAAAAATATTTGGGAATTAAAGCAAGATCTTATTTGAAATCATTTCCTCAGTCTAATCATTTAATAACATTAATGGTCAATTTCCATGATCAGAAAAGTATAAATTTAATTTGAAATCACCCATATCGCAGATCAACATAAACTCAATGGTAAAATAAAAGTGTTTTATTTTGTTAATAAATCGAGTTTATAAGTTAATTAATTATGTTTAAACTTAATCCATTTTAGGGTTTTGGGTCCTGGGTTAACCTGTTTCAATTCAAGCTATGATTCTCGAATCGTGAAATCACGATTGATTAATTAATATTAATCATGTTTAGCATTTATAAATAATAACGATTAATTGATGATTTCGCGACTTCGCATATCGGGGGTTTAAGTTATCGTTTGAGGAAGGATTTCCAAAACATGAAATTGCAATAAGGTTAATTATCGTTAATCATTTTAATTGTTTAATTAAGTTGATTTAATTCAAGCTAGTTTCGCGACTTCACATATCGGTAATTTGGAGTTCTTTGTATGTCTAACTGTCATTATTGTGAAACCCCGAAACCCGATACTTTGAAACATGTCTTAGTGATTTGACTTTTTAATGAAAGGGTGGCTTCATAACTTGAAAAGATTTTAGACCATTGGATTAATCAGAAGACTTTATTGATGGTAGTACCCAAGTGCGCATTTATCCTTATTTAAAAAAAAATGAAATTTTTAAGTCTAATGTTTTTAGAAAAATATATATGTTTCAACACTTTCCAAAGGAGACTGGTCCATCTCTTTCCTTTCTCAATGTTAGAAACCTTTTATCATCATTTGTCATTTGATTTGAGTAGCCACTGTCAACATGCCAACCATGTTTCTTATGTTTATCTTGTAGAGAGAGTGTGAATTCTAATTCATTGTTATATTGATTCAATTTTCTTATCCATATTCTCTGTTGAGGTTCATGTATGTGATTGTTGTGATTCTGTTGTGATTCCCTAGGAGGGATTGTCATTCTACAATATTTTTCCATGTGTCCAAAGTTGTTGAATTTGTAACATTCCACTTCAGTGCTCAAGGATTCAAACCTATTTTTGTTTCTTCTCTGTGTTTCACTAGGCCTTCTCGGATAACCATTTTGTGCATGAATTTCATATTTGTTTATGTTTCTGCTATTTTCTCTGTAATTTACAGCTTTGTGTCCAAAATTATTACATGCATAGTATCAACCAAAAAATTTTGTTTGATATATGGGAGTTGAAGATCTTCTAAAAGGAGTTACTCTTCTGAATCCTTCTTCTTCTTGAGGCCTGCTTGTTTCTATATGTCTCTGATTCTAAAATCTAAATCTTCTAGGTGGAGGAGTGTCCCTGTGATGTTCCTTGTAAAAATTCTTGTCTCCTCTCACTATATTTACATAGCTTCTTGGATATTTTTATTGATCTGTTTCTTTGGAGATTGATCCTTTTTCTATTTGATTTTATATTATCCTAAGCTTTTCATGATGTGGCCTCTGATAGTTAATAATGTTATCCAAAACCTTAAAGCTATTCTACATGTTTTTCTGTTGAAGGTAATATCTCAATGCGACACTCTCTATTTCCAAATTCAATGATCAGGTATTTTTCTTCCAACTATTCTTTGAGTGCTTCTTTGATTCTTTTGTCTTCTTCAAATTGAATTTTTAAATTAGAGTTCATCTACTCTAATTCTTCAAAGTTGGAATTTTGTGTTTCCTCTTTTCTTTTTAGTTCTTTCTCTAGTGATTTATTTTTCTTTTTTTCCCTTTTTATAACATCTATGGTGATCGACAATTATGATCTCTAGTCAACTTCTACCTCTTCATATTATTCTTCAATGTCTTCTTTATCGAAGTCGTCTACTTCTATGAATAGAACTCTTTCTCTCTCACTTTCACTAACTTCATCTTCGTCTGATGAGGAGATGTCATCTTTGGTGCATAAAATTTTCTTAAAGACTTTCTTTTTGGTTCTTTTTCCTTTATATATTTGTTTTCTATTCGAATCATATTATTCATTTCTTTTCGTTTTTCTATGAGGACATGTTTTAGCAAAATGAACAATACCATCATAATTAAAAAAAATCAATGGAAGATTACCTCTATATCTTCCATCGATTCCCTTTTTCAATCTTATGATGAAGTTGGATACTTCTTCATCATCTTCTGAGATGTCACTACTGCTGCTATCTTCCTTTTTCTTTCTCTTTCCCTTTTTCTTTGACTTCTTGGATGCTTTGAATGTTTCTTATTTTGTAACTATATTCTCCTATTCGGTTCTCATTTCACAGGCTGTGAAAATTCCATGTAGTTCATCCATGCTTATTGACTTCAAATATGTTCTTTCTTCTAGTGCTGAGACCTTAGGATTAGATATCATTGGAAGAGATCTTAGTACCTTTTGAACAATTATAGATTCATCATCTTCTTCTCCCAATCCTCTAATTGCATTCACTGTTTCATCAATTGGTAAGAAATAAGTTGCAATATTCTCATCTTCCTTCATCTTCAACTGTTCAAATTGACCTATGTAAGTTTTCAACTTTGTTTCCTTAACTTTTGCATCTCCTTCATAAATATTCTGAAGTTTGTCCCAAATCTCTTTTGCGGAGCTGCAATGCATAAATTTTCCATATAATGAATCACCAATACCATTCAAAAGTGCATTTTTGGATTTTGAATGATTTAGACTAATTTTCCTTCCATTGTCATTTGTTGGCGGAACTACCAGTTCTTTATATCCATCTACAACTGATTTCCAAACCTCAAATCCTTGAGCTTGTACATATGTTTTCATCCTTCTCCTCCAAAATGCATAGTTTTGTCCATCAAACTATGGTATTCCATTTTTATAGATATTGTTTCTATCCATGATCTACCTTTCAATGGTTAAACTTATTTCTGAAGGAAATCGCTCTGATACCAATTTATGGATTACTGAGAAGGGGGGGGGTGAATCATTAATAGAGATTTTTAATCCTTTTAACCACAATATGTAAGTGTTATTTATCTTTATGATCAATATAACATTATCATCCAATAAGTGAAGAGTAAATAAACCATTAACAATGAACAATCATACACATACAAAGTACAACGGTATTTTTACGTGGAAACTCAATGTGGGAGAAAACCACATAATTATTTTTCTTATATATCTTTAAGAATTACATTCATTGGAAGCACCAAATTCCTTTATTCTCCAACTGCAACTGGAAGGAGGCTCTGGCCCCTATATTTTCATGCTACAACTTGAGGGAAGCTCCAACTCCCCAATTCTATAGATACAACTAGAAGGATGCTAGAACCCCATATGTTCTTTGGCTACAACTAGAAGGTGGCTACAATAACCTATCCTTGCTTTTTCCCGCTGCCCTCAAATATAAGTGAAATGATGAAACCACTACCACACTATCACTGTGAGATATACCATTGTAAACCTATACCAATATGTACCAACAACCTGTAACCAACCTATACCTAAGGCCTGTGATCAACCAATATATGTAACCTTCATGTACCAACAAAATCCCACAGGTATGAGACATGTCTGTGATGCAACTCACATATGTACGTGACCTGTCTGTATTGCAGTCTGCATATGTACACGACCTGTCTATACTATAGCTTGTGTACGCCTTCTGAAAACTGGGGTTTTCACCTTCCTAAAATACTATGACCCTTTGCTTCCTCTATCACATCAACCTGCAACTTGAAACCATGTCCAAACTAGATTTTTGTCCTATACATACATCCTCATACATATCCCTTAACCAAGTGCATCTATATCTCTCTAGTCATGTTCCATACATGTTTGTATAATCATGAACAAGTATAATAAACCTCACATGGACTAGACATCAAACCCTTATTGATATACAACCTCACACTACATCAAAAACTTCACAACCACTTCACAACTATAAGCTCTCAGCCATGTACCAAAAAATCCCTTGACCATATGCCAAGAAATACAAGATGTGCATCAACACTAACAAGATGTACCAATGATAGATACCAAATATACCAGCACTGTATTTCTGTATATCTAGACTATAAAATAAGTTTCATACAACCAATAGCCTCTCTAGGGAAAATCCTCAAACCATCATAATCATCTCTCATGTAGACAACAAAATCAAACTACACATAGAAATAATACATACCTTTTGAACCTGTAGATAGATCTGTTGTACCTGATCACTGTACACCTTCCTAGGATCTTTCTTTCAAACTCTAGAGACCTGGCATCTTTATCTCCTCATGTTTTCATGGATTTTCCCTCATGTACACTCCATGTTATACTACCATCCTGCATACATACACACTTCTCCACTGCAGCCCGCGTACACCTAAAAAACTATGTTTTTTTCAGTATTTTCTACAATTCTGAAACTTTCGTCGTCAATCATTCATGCTACTTCAGACTTGTGTAAATTCATATGTATCAATGAGTACCTGCAATAAAAATTACACAATAATAGATATTCAATGTGCTCAATAAGTGATAATAGGAGAGACTTTCTCTCTTATTTATACACCCATGTAGCTTCCTTAAGGGGTTACCTTCTAACCAATGTAACCCAATTTCCTTCTTTTAGGGATAACCCACTTCTAACCACTTGTCCACTTATAACCAATTTAACCACAAATAGTAAACTCTCCACTTATAGTTGCAACTAAATTTTTTTTTATTATTTTTTATTGCAACAACTTAACCCATGATTAACTTCTAGTTTCACCCACTTGACTAGTCGACTTATTCTAGGAGCATCTAGAATAATTTAACTTATTTGACCTTCTAGATAACTCATGAGGGTTCTCCAACTTTACAAGGCCATAAACATCTCACCATGAGGAGTTATGTGATGTTCCACATATCACTGGAAATGGAATGACATGTACTATCCATCTAGAATAGTGTTACCTGCAAATATACTAACCTTCATACCATTATAAATCAAATAAATGTAAGTCTCTTAATCATACTATTAGGGCTACCAGAATTTGCTACTAGACTTTCTTCAAGGGTTGACATAAATGAGGAATGCAGACAATATATTACGGCCATGAATGTTGATAATATAGGAATCTATGGTTTTTTTGAGTGCTAATACCACAAACATATAGGGATTCCATAGGTGAACTCAATGGATGAAGACCATAGGAATATATGGCTTTAAATAGAATAAAACACCAAGCACATTATCCCAACGAGAAAAAATACAAACCATCTACTCTATTTTCCATTCCTTGTCAATGTAGGTGGGTATTATTTGGAGTTGATGATCTTGTTTAGTCATTGGTCAGAGAAAATATTGAGATGAGGAACCATTACCATATTTCACAGTTGGATAGTCACACCTATTTTAGATATACAACACTCATAACACCAACACAAGTTTATGTTGGTTTTATGAATCTTTTTCCATATTGCTTATCTGCTTGTGTGGGGAGGTGTTGATCTCTCTTCATGTTAGGGACTAGAGTAAACGTCCTAGGGTCTTATTGAATACTACTCAAGATTTCCCTCTAGTTTGTTATAGAGGTGGTACTCCTCTTTCTCACTCAAATATTCAATAAACTTGATCAAAAAATATATTCATACATTTATAACATGAACACCTATGAGTGGACTAGGTGTTAAAAAAAAATCAAGTAATAAATTAATTATAAAAAAGAATATAATAACCTCACATGAATGAATAAATACATCCATTCCACATCCATTCATTCAAGTAATGAGAAAAATGGATTCAAATAAATTCTCATAGACATAAATAAAGATGGTGGCCTAGAAATCAGATAACTTTAAATGATTTCATTAATTGAAACTCATAAGATGCATAGGAGAAACACATATGAGATCTCATGCTTTATAAAAAGTCTAAAACCACAATTTTTATGAACTCCTGGAAATAGCTTTCTATGAGAGTAAAAAAATATTACAAATTGAATGTTCAAGTTCGAGTAAAGTGTTTTCCTATTACAATAAAAAATGTTCATAATACTTAAACGATACAAGTAAAGGTGTTCGTCCAAATAGAGTGGGACTGGGGCTACCTTCGACCATATAAATTAGAAGCATATACCTGGAAGATAAGGAGAAATGAAGTCAGGAATCAACTTTACAAATGAGAAATACACTTAATAAATTTGTATAATCAAAGACTGGGACAAAGGAAGGGAAATTAATCGTAGAGGAATGACAAACCGATGGATGTATCTCTCTCTCTTGATAAGGATATTTGATGATTGATGATTCTTTTGTTGTTGGGGTCATGGTATTTCACATATGTGCAAAAATATTTCTTGAAATAATTTATTTCTAATAGTTGTTATGGGTTAATTATATCAACCAATGACTTCTTGAGCCACTCATCAATACAATATTTCATTCACACAATGATGATGCCTTGTTTAACTCTTATCTTGAATATTTTATCTTCAATTTATTTAAACTTAGAGTATAGCTACTCTATTGATTCTAGGTGGTATTCATTATTATTTACCAAATTAACCAACCATCACTTGATTTTTTCCTTAGAGAAACGAGTGAGTTCATCGAACAAGTTAGACCATGATGATTTGATTGTGCTCAACTCCATTTCTAATTGTTCTTTAGTTATTATGCTCAAATTTATTACATATTATGGGCCTTCAAGGTCCTTGACAATTTCTAGTGCTTTTAAGAATGCATTTCTTCTTTAATCATTTATTCTTGTATAGTTGACAATTGAATATCTTAACATTTGTATCCTTTCCATCCATCTTGCTTTTAGCTATTCTATTCTTTGATTTGAAGGTAGTTGTTGTTATTTTATATGATAGTCTCCTAGAATTGTCACCCATGCAACAAAAGTACTCAAGGAATTTTTATAGTAGGATTCATCATGCTCTAGATAATTTGAATATTCTAATAGGAAAATAATTCTTTGAGATAGATTCCTCAGACTTGTAGTGACTCCCCATGCTTGTGAAATTATAGTAAGTCACTTACTAATATTTTTAGTGACATAAAACATGACTTCATTTAGAAACTTAGTGGATTTCCTTAACTTTACCAATGTTCCAGGTGTACCATGAGGAATTTGATCTCATGCAAAAATGGCCAAAGTCTCTGTAAACAATGGTTTGGAACTTAATGCATCCTCAAGCTCGATTATTCTTCTTTTCAATTTTTTGTTTTCAAAATATTTATTAGAGATGGAATGGGAAAGAGCGTCTTTAGTAGTGAGATTTAATTTAATAACTATTGAGGGTCTCAATCCTAATGCGTGAACTTCTAAATTACATGTTTGAGTCACTTTCTTATTTTTAACATGGACTTTCTCTATTTGAATTTTTTTCTCTTCTTTATTATATTTAGCAATGTGTAGTGTCTGACACTGCTCTTCAAAATTTTTTGGCTCTTCACAAGCCAACTTCTTTGAAATTTTCTGACTTTCAACGATTCTAAGTGCTACCTAGTCAGGCATCACGACATTTCCAATTTCCATATTAACTAAATTCCTTAGGCTTCCTCAATTTTGTGAGTCATTTCTACTTGGGATTCTCTTTCTCTTCTACAGATATGCAACATGTGATTTGTTTATATCAAATGAGGGTGAGTCTTTTCCATCATCTCCTCTTGCACGTCCTTCATTGTTATCTCCTCCTCACATTTTCTTCTGGTGTTTTTTTTGTAGAATAGGAAGTACTATGTGAATGGGGAACAAAATAAGATTGTGCATTGGTCATGTCTTTTCCTCTTTTCATTGTGATATTTTGTCTTTGATTGATTTTTCTAACTTTTGTGACCAAATAATTATTATATATGTTAGTAAAATTATTTTTCTATCCATTAAACAAAGTATGGTTGAAGTTATAATGCCAATATCATATGTGTTAGTAGCAGAAAGTCGAGCTTCTAGAGCCTCTCAACATTCTAGAGTAAAATTATTCCAAGTCAGATGGAAGAAAACAATATAAAAACTATTCCCTTGTTCACCTAAGGTATATTTAATCCCTCGGGTGCTTATCGGGGGTCAAAATGGGCTTATTTCACACCAAAATATTCTTAAACACCAATATCCTAGGGGCCTACCACAAGAACGCAACCCAAAGAAACAAGCACCATCATTTTGGGATTTTTTCGAACCCTAAAAGATCAAAAAATCATATCACATCACGTGTTCAACCTTTTAGATAAAAAATTGTTGGATTTCCCATCGGATTCATCTAGGAATTTATCTTCTGGACCACTTCGATGAGACACCTCCAATCAATAGCCCAGATTTAAGTAAGCGCAACTTTTATCACTAGTCTAGATCTAATTAGGTTGATATGACAATTGCTATGTTTTATGCTTTTGCAAACCTTGATAGCTCCAATGGGTGTGCCTCTGATAGATGGATAAGATTTCATTGAAACTGATCCAAAATCTATTGAGTCACACGATCTGTGTAGTTGATATTTTGAACTTCCAACCAAAAGGAAAATGATTACATAGATTTATTGTTGATACTGAGAGGGGGGTGAATCAGTATCAAGTACAATTTAAAAACCTTTTTCAACTTATACTTAAACCATTCAATTATATCCAATGAGAAATGAACAATAGTATAAGAGTTACACCAATACACCACAATACACCATGCACAATA
>JASDQU010241852.1:132672-158569 GCA_032191745.1 Picea mariana | reverse complement strand
AACGTGGTTGGTCTTCAAACCAAAGTTGGAGTTTCTCCATTCTTGATTCACCTTCCTTGTGTCCACATCATGAATTTCATGGGATTCATTTTCACTTTCAGGTGTCTTCTCTATTACGAAATTTTTCAATACTTCCATGATCTCCCCTTTTAAACCATCTATCTTAGTATCCAACTTAGCTTCCATTGAATCCATATTAGTATCCAACTTGGCTTCCATTGAATCCATCTTAGCTTGTAGTTCATTTATGTCCCTACACATTTCTTCACCTTCATCAAGAGTCCAAGTAGGATTTTCTGGAGGCTTATTTGGTGTAGAAGTTCCCTTTTTGGGTGGCATGTTGGCTAAGTATCACTTTTGAACCTTGATTTTGAGGTGGTTCTGCTAGACAATATTTATTTTGTTGTATATCCCAATTTTTGGCCCTTCTGGGTATGAAACTTTCTCTTATGTATTTCTTTGATATTTCATCTCTTCAATGCCATAGGTCTGATCAAAATTGGATGTGCCAAGTGGAATTTACGGTAACTTCCCCACAACTTGCCGATTTTTGGCCTTTCCAGGAGATCTCACTTGTATAGTGTGCCCCGCACAAAATAATTGATATAAAATTCTGAAACTCACACCCAAAATACTACAGACTGTCCACGATCCAATGCAACTAGTCCCATGCAATTTGGATACTCTAGGAATAAGTTATGATTGTTTTACCTGGAACACCTTCTTGAGACTAGCCAATAGGACTAGTCAGATACCCTATCTTACACAGGGTGTATCTACAAATTTAAGATGACCCAGAAGATGAAATTTTTACCACAGATACATTACTAATTTCTGTAAATGGTCTTTGGATTTCATGGTCTGAAACATTACATAAACTTTTTTATAGAGAAAATTCTGCAAAGATTCATTTCAGGATGATTCCAAAACCCTATCTTGTACAGACTATATCTCCTAAAGTATAATGCCTCAAGAGCTGAATTTTGAACCCAACATACCTTGATTCGTCTACTAAATATCCTCCAAGAGGTTCCTTCTGAAATGTTGTAGAAAAAAATTTATAGTGAAAACTCCACGGTGTCTCAGATGTAGCAGCGAAACCCCAATACCTTGAGCTCTGATACCATATGTTAAGAACCAAACATCAATATAGCATAGAAAAACCTTAGGAAAAGTACTCAATGCCTTGAAAAAGAGATAATTTCAGATAATAAGCCTCTTCGAGGGGGCAACCTCCTTTTACCGCACTTAAATGTTCAAGTACAAGATGATTCAAAATGAAAATGTCTCCTTGGTATATATAGGAGACTAGGAGGTATAATTACAACTAATGGCTTAAAGCCGACATAAATAAAATAACATTACTAATATAATATGTCCCAATTAAGGGGTAATAAATAACCTTACTAATCTAATATGCCCCAATTAAGGGGTAATGAGCCAATATTAGGGCTTAACAATCACAGATGATGATTTTGAACAAGATTTTGAAAGGGGATCTTACTATAACAATGAAAATGAATAAGATGACATGACAAATTCAAATGAAGAGGTATCATTGGGGAGTGATTGCAAATAAGTATAAGAGAATCTACAAGAGGATACAATACTTCTTTCTTCCTTGCAAGATATTAGAAAAAAATATTTTCAGATGAATATTTATTCTTTAAAGGATGGTCATGAGTTGCAAATGTCTGTCATTGTTTCAAGAAATATGGTATGTTTTGATGAATATTTACATTTTCAAGAAGATCTAGAGATGATTTCTGAATTTCCATATTCTGATTTTCCTTTTGAACATTGTTGTAATGAAAAACTTGAGTCAGTTATCGAAAATAGAAAGGATGGATTCTACAACAGTGAAGAAGAGGAAGATTTTTTGGAATTGAAATTGAAATTAACGTTCTTGATAGATATTTTCATGAGGATTTCCAAGAAGGGACCATGTTTTCTTTCACACCTATTGATCAAAAGCAATATTGTGTTTTCGAAAATTCTGTAAATCTATTTCAAAGTAACATCATCGGTGAGGTATTTCCCCTTTTGTTTTTTGATCCATCTACTACTCAAGGGTTGGTTCATGACAAATATGCTCATACTATATTCTATGACACAGATCTTGTTTTTTATGAATATAAAGATGAAGAATATTGCAGAGTTTTGCATCATCATTCACAAAACATTCAAATAGAAATATGTCAATATTTGACCATCAGGATACCGAATCAAAGCTTGGTATTCAGGAGTGGATATCTAAAGTGGATTCTCCCAAAAATGTTATTAGTGCACCAGTATCTATGAGGGCTTTGATGAAGGATTTTAGATAGATGAATTATTTTCATTTTTTCTTAAAGATATAGAGCTTGACAATAGTGAACAAGAACTAATGGATTTTTTTTTATATGACGAAGATTTTGTACTTCCTCCTTTTTCTTCATCAGAATCACAAAAATAGAAATCAAAGAGTATCCTAGAGAAGTTTAGTCAACTCTTTCATGAAGAAGAAATCTCAAGTTTTGTTGAGAAATTTGTCATTTCTCATACTTTTCATGATCCAGTTGTATTTTGGTTGGAGTTTGCATTATCGAATATCTCAAATGACTTAAGATATGTGATGCAAACATTTTCAAATCATAAGAAAAAATTTCATAATCATATCATGTTGAGGCTTCCACTTTTGCTTGTCCTTATTTTACAAAGGTGTATGCGAGAAGTTCAACCATGCAGTAAGGAACTTTCCTAGTATCATTGGAAGTATCATTTGACTTGATTAAAGTGGCTCAATTGATTAGACTAGGAAAGTTATGTACATAAATAAGCTTTCAGTCAAGCATTTGTTTTCAACTGGTAGAGCTTGTTTTAATTTTACTTCATTCAATATTTCTCACTTCAACAAGTAGATATACTTCTAACAATATTAGTTGTTAAGCATTGTTTTTTTCACATACCAGATCAATTTTCAGGTTTGAAGGAGATGTATCATTTTAGGAATACTGAATAACCCAAGAAAAGAAGGAACTTGGTCTACATTTCTCAGAATACCATAGGGGTATCTTGTCCCCATTGGAGCCTAATGTTAGTAAAATTATTGTTCTTTCCATTAAATTAAGGATGTATGAATTTATAAAGATAAGATTAGACAAGTTAGTAGTATATAGTCGAGCTTCCAGAGACTCTAAGTAGTCCGAAGTAAAATTATTCCAAATCAGATGGAAGAAAACATTAGAAAATCTATGCCCTTTTTTTGCCTAAGGAATATTTAAGTCCTCAGGTGCTTATAGGGGGTCAAAAGGGTATTATCGCACCCTAAAATATGCTTAAGCGCAAATAAACCAGGGGCTTACCAAAAGACCGTGACCTAAAGAACCAAGAACCAATATTTTGGTATTTTTTCGAACCCTAAAAGATCGATCTCTCATATCACATCGTGTGTTTGACCTTATATATCAATGGCCATCGAAGTTCCCTGTTGTAGTCATCTCAAAACCTATATTATGGACCACTCCAATGAGACATATTCGATAAACATCCCATATTTAAGTAATCACAACTTTGATCAACAATCCATATCCAATTAGGCCAATCCGATGGTTGTTGTGTTTTATACTTTTGCAAACCCTGATAGCTCTGATGGGTGCACCTCCGATAGACAACTGAGATTACTCATTGAAACTGATCTGACAACTATTGAGTCACATGATATATGAAATTGATATTTCAAGCTTCCAACCAAAAGGAAAATTATTACAAATATTTATAATGAGTAGTGCATGAAAAATATTTTGGCCTGCAGGTTTCCAGTTGCCCCACGATCTCATCACAACATAATTTATATAGGTAAAAGTAATTAATTTTGACTAGGGGAGAAACCATCCAATAATGAAGAAGCTGTAAATGGTTTCAAGAAGCTGGAAGTGGTTTTAATAAGAAATTTAGGGAGCGAGTGAGAGGAATAAAAGAGAAAACAGGTGTCGATTGTCAAGGTCGATAGTTTTTGAAGTTAAAGAGTTTCTTGTAACCATATTTATTCGACCACAAAGACACCTTGAGCACACTTAGTTGATAAATGCAGTAGGAAACCCAAGATTCATCCCCTGCATTTAAGTTTCAGTCTGTAATTTCTCATTTTGTTGTATATGTGTTCTTGTAAAGGATATCCTCCCATTCTTTCTTTTCTTGTATCAGATATGATTTATAAAATATCAGAGAACAAACCATTCCTCATATTCATTGTTACTGTATGATTTATGGTTATGATATAGAAGTGATTTCCTATGAATGTATAACCATTTCTTGTCATTTATTTATGCATTTAAATGATATGCAGAGAGTACCTCCATGTATTTGAGTGTATGAAGGTATCAATTTTTTTAAGAATATGTTTATTGATCTATTTACAATTGTTAGAGTTGTTGAACCCTTAATTATTCAACACGATAATGATTCCACATAGGCTACATGATTCATTCTTAGCAGTTCCCTATATGTTTATTTTGTTATTTCATCTAATCCACCATTTCATCTCCTTTTAAAGCTTAATTGTATGAAACACTCGTATAAATATTCCTCTGATATTTGAGAGCGTTTTTCATCTGAGTTGAGGCTGTTTGTGGTCCTATATTTTCAAAAAGAGAAAAAGAGAGAGGAAAAACTTCCCAAATATTGCACAATTATTTTATTGCAAATATGGCCTTAAGATTCAGCCAGATTCTTAGCCTCTGGGGTGCCTCCACATTGTTCCAAAAACATCCTGGAACATATCGAGGAATAATGAAATGCATGCTTGTACTTCTTAATTGGGGTATTTGGGTCATTATCACCAGTTCCTTCAACAATCCTTGTGCAAATGTTGTTGTATCTCATGGATGCTAAGTGTTCAGATAATAGTCCTTTAGGGTCAAAACCTATCAAGGGTTATGCTTCCTTTAAATTGAATGGGGTAAGCATTTCATTCATTTCCATTAAATGGTGGAATTCATCACTGATGTGTTGGCAACATGAAAGGGTAATGAAATAAATTGCTTCTTTCTTATTATTTCAAATAGGATGGATCATGCCTTGTACTGTCTACAAAATTCTGCAACAAGATATCTGTCACAAAAAAATGTGGAAACAAGAAGAGTGGTTTCTTCACAACCATATGTTCTAATGAAAGTATGGTTGTCTTCACAAAAACAAATTCCCTTTCCTTTCCTAAAATCTTTCGCTTCTTGAGTTATCCTTTTGGGTTTGGATCCAATAAAGATATATATAAATTCCCTAAGGAATTTATCTTGAATGGGGAAGAAATAAGAGGTTTCTTTATGTTTCCATAAAATAGGGTACTGGAATTGAAACAGTTAATTATCAACATCTAAATTTCATCTTAGGTGAAACCCCTCAAAGGAATTACAATAAGTGAATGCCAGGAATAGATGTGTAATCATAAAAAAAAATTGTTTTTTTAAATAGTTGGCCATCTAAAAGGAAATATCATTTGATATTACCTCAACCTAGTTCAAAATGATTTATTTTCAAAAATAAAAATGTAATATATGGAAGACTGGCCTGGGAATGTGAGAAGTAGATTCTCTTCCCATTAAGCACATGAAAAACCATTAAAAATCATGATATGACTCTTCCAACAAAGATATGTTGATGGCCAAGAGGTCAGACGACATTTCTATGGATGGAACCATAAAATCATTTAACAAATTAACTCCTCCACCACGAGAATCCATGAAAAAGTCATCTTTTGGAAGATTAAGAATTTTATTGGAAGTAGGAAATTTTTATTTTAAATATCTTTTGACTTAATAAAACAAGGTTCTTTCCCTCGAGTGATACTCTAATTGTTCTTATTTTTGGGTCAAATCAATGAACACATCAGGAATTTAGATCCATGGATTCAAAAACTTTAGGCGTACAACCAACATTTGCAAAGCTTGTAGTCTTGATTTTTTTATTTTTCTTCTATTCAAGAGTTAAGATCTATTACCATTGATATGCCATGAACCAATGTAATTATTTATCTTGGTGTGTGAGAGAGTTAGTAGTATCTCCAAAAAGGGGTATTTCCTTCTTCTGGTTTCCATATTCCTTATTCTTCCATTGCACATTGATATACATGATATGATCACTTATGAATTATAGAGCCCAAGCCTATTTAGAGGCTATTAGGATATTTAGACACTTAGGAGTTAGTTAAGATCTACTTGGTCTAATGTGTCGTTAGGTAAAATTTTGTTTCTTTAATATGAATTAGTATGCATTTGTAGTTAGGAAATTCGACGGTCATGATATGTTCCCGACATAGAGTAATCTAACAGTTCATATTCTCCTCAATCTTAACGTCCATTGATATGTGGCTTAACACCCGATTGGTCCATGATCTCTATTTAAAGAGCATGGAGGGTCATTTGTCGATGATTAATTATGAGAAACTCTCTTGTAAAATCACTCTATAATATTTTTCTTTTGCATTAATAAACTGCTCCAAGTGGTCGCGTTGGTTGGGGCCGTGGATGTTTCCCCATAGGGGTTTTACCACATCAAAACATTGGTGCGTTGATCTTTTATTTGGTTTTTTGAGTGTTTATTGAAAGTATTCTTCCTTTGTTGGAATACCTCTATTGTCGAACATGGTATCAGAGCCTGTTTGAAGACCCACTCCTGTTGTAGATCGAGATCATGAAGCCGAGTTACCTCATCTCCATTACATGCCATTTTCATACATTTACGAGCTAAGAGGACTATTCCATTGCGTATGGAGTGCTCATTTTGGTAAGAAACACTTTTTGTTTTACTCAAAAAGGTTTCCCTTTTCCCAAGATACGACCATTTCAGTCAGATCTGAAGGTATATGGCCTGAATATGCCATTTTTAAATTTTTGCAGAGTATTATTTTGGTTTTATTTTGTTTTTATATTATTTGTTTCTAGGTTTCTACTCTTTTATATCTATGTATGCTCTTTGTCCTTCTCCCTGTAAGATCTCAGTAAATCAAAAATAGATAGGAAAAGTTTCATTTTCCCGGTAGGCTAGCCGAGATCTAACCCTTGTTGTCTTCAAGAAGCAAAAACCATTTCATGTGTGAAAAGAGTTTTTTTTAGCACGCTCTAATGTCGTCTTCAGCAACAACAACAACAACAAAGTTTTTTTTTAGCACACTCTCCAACAACAACAACAAAAACAACAACAACAACAATCATCTTGCTAAACAATACAATATATTTTGCTAGACCATTTGGTTAAAAGTTTCCTTATTAAGTAAGAGGTCTAGAGTTCAAGTCTTTCTTTTTGTTACTTTTTTTGAAAAAGTTCATGCTCCATCGTAAAGTGTATTTCACTTAAAGTATACAAGTGAATCACTATAAATAGCTTTAATATTTTAGAGTTATTTATTTTGCATACAACTTTTCTTTTATAAAGAAACTTCATTGTAAAAGTGATCCCCACTTCTTTTTATAAAAGTGGGTCACTTCATAAAAAAAATTATACCATCATGTGGTCATTTG
This sequence comes from Picea mariana, assembly GCA_032191745.1. Taxonomy (NCBI): domain Eukaryota; kingdom Viridiplantae; phylum Streptophyta; class Pinopsida; order Pinales; family Pinaceae; genus Picea; species Picea mariana. The sequence continues at coordinate 151,073 of JASDQU010241852.1, read as the reverse complement.
GTTACCATTTATGCCTTTTTTTTAAAAGAGCATAACTTTCACATCCTAAGTCTATTTTCAGTGCCATTTTTTTTAAAACTGCCTAATTTTTTGAGATATTTTCATCTAGATCATCAGTTTCAGTTTTTAAATCCATATTATCTACATATTTAATATGGATTTTTCAAGTAATCTTTTTCTTACCAGCACTAACTACTTCCAATAGAAATCCCATATGGAGGATTTATTAAGAAGTACATGATTGTACCGGATTACCTTGGGAAAGGAAACAACACCCATTGATGTTGATAAGAAATTCAAATGGGATAGTAGGAATGAGGAAGCACATGGATTAATTGGAATTTTCATCTCTTTTGATTTAAGGTTCCACCTTCAATCAATTGATAAACCCAAAGAAGTTTGGGAAAAGATTGAATCTATGTTTGGTAAAAACAATATTATTCAAGCACAACAATTAGAAAATCAAGTATCAACTTTAATTCCAAGTGATTTTTCTTACATTGAAGACTATCTATCTAAGTTTAAAACACTCAAAACTTTATGTGAAGACTGTAAGATAAAATTAGATGAATATCATTGCATCTATATTATTCTTTCTAAGCCAAGTAGTGCATATTTTGTGTTTGTATCTACCTTTTATGCCATGGAAGAGGCTCTAGGGACAACTTATGTAAAACCCACTCTTGAGAAATTTTGTGATGCTTTGATTAGAGAGAAAGATAAGCTTGTACAACTTGGAGTGATCAACACTACAGGTACCTCCAATAAATCCTTAGTCATCCATAAAAAATATAAACCCAATAATCCCAAGAAGCAACATCCTCAACACAACAAGAAGAAATATAAGGGTCTCAAACCCACTTAGACATATTTAACTCCTAATGGTGACAAAGGAGAAAAATATAAAAATAAGAAGACCAACATACATTGCAAATTTTTTGATAAATATGGTCATGATGAGTCAACATGTTTCAAGAATATCGCAGCTTTAGAAGCAACGATGAAGAAGCACAACATCAATATTGATTCTACTACTTCTTCTTCTTCTCATTGACATGGACTTTCTACTTCTGGTTTCTTCTTCAATACAACTTCTACTTCTACTTATGATGAGTGGCTTATTGATTCTGGAGCATCTTATCATATGGCTAAGGATAGAGACATATTTTCTTCTCTAAATGAATGTAACACAAAGAAAATTTTTGTTGGTGATGATAGATCTCTTAGTGTTGAAGGATCTAGAACAATTCAAGTATAAAATGGTCATTTCAATGATTTATTATGTGTTCCAAGTATTTATTGCAACCTTCTATCAGTATATAAAATCACTCATTCAGTTGAAGGTAAAACTGTAGAGTTTTCACCTCACCAAGTTGTAATCAAGGATCTAAAATATCGTAAGCATTTTCTTGCAACTGGGATTGTTGATGATATTACCAGGTTGTACATGTTTGAAAATTTTGGGTCATCATCTTGTTCATCAGTTTTTTTTGCTCATAGTGATGACTTGAGAAAACTTTGGCATGAGCGGTTTGGTCATCTAAATTATCTCTCATTGCAACAACTATGTAATCAAGAGATGGTGACTGGTCTTCCTCCTATTTCATGTAGAGATGGTGTTTGTGTCGGTTGTGTTCTTAGAAAACATCAATGTGACATTTTTGACAAATGTGCCTCCTTGCATGCCTCGAGCCCTTTGCTGCTTGTTCACAGTGATTTGTGTGGTCCACTTTCTTCTCCTTCTTTTTCTGGGTGAAAATATTTCTTAAATTTCATTGATGACTTTTCCAGATGTACTTGGGTTTACTTCTTAAAACTGAAGAGATAATTTTTTGACAAGTTTTTTACCTACAAGGCCCTTGTAGAAAAGAAATTTGGACATCAAATTCAAAGGTTAAGAAAAAATAATAGAGGTGAATATGTGAACAATAATTTTACAAGTTATTGCACTACACAGGGCATCCAAATGCAACACAGTGTTCCATATACACCACAATAAAATGGTGTTGTTGAGAGAAAGAAACACACATTAAAAGAAATGGTTAATTGTATGATCCAATCTAAGGGATTAAGTCTAAAGTATTGGGTGGAAGCCATCAACTGTGAAAATTACATAGTAAATCACACTCCCACAAAGGCTCTTACAAATATAACACCGAGAGAATCTTGGACTAAAATTAAACCAGATGTAAGTCACTTCCGTGTATTTGGAAGTATATAATGGGCTGACATTCCTGATGAGAAAATGAAAGCATTGTAGCCTAAAAGTGAAAAGTGTACATTTGTTGGTTATTATGAAGATGTCAAAAGTTATAGACTCATTCAACCACATTGTAATGAAATTATTATTAGAAGAGATGTTAAATTTGATGAAAGTATCTTGGCCTCTTGTCTTGTGAGACTAATTCGACATTTGTGTCTTCTTTGGCCTGCAATCCTAATTTGTGGTTTGTGCCTTCTTTAGCTTGCGAGCCATATTCAGTGTTTGTGCCTTCTTCTTTTCTGGTTTCATCTTCAGATGATGACAGTGAGTATAAAAATACACCTCCACCTGCTCACCTTCTTCCAGATGAGTCCTTTGAACCAACACCAACTCCAGCTCCACCACTTCCTAAATGGGTCTATTCAACACGAGAAGAAGTTGGTGATATTCTCGGTGATCCTTCAAATCAACGTTAAACATGTTCACAGTTCCAATGAGCCTCTTCTCTTTTAGCTCAAGTTTCAGAGACTCGTGATCCAAAGACATTTACATAAGCTTCATGTAATCCAGATTGGGATACAACAATGAATGAAGAGTATCATTCTTCAATGGAAAATGATACTTGGGATCTTGTACCTCTTCCAAAACGAAGAAAACTTGTCATATGTAAAAGGGTCTACATAACTAAGTATGCATTACATGGAAGTGTTGAAAGACACAAGGCTCAGTTATTTGCTAAAGGATTTTCCCAAGTTGAAGGAATTGACTATAATGAAACCTTTTCCCTTATATCCAAAATGAATTCCATCCACCTTTTTCTTTCCCTTGCTACCTCACATAAATGGGAGGTCCATCAGAAGGACGTTAAATCCGCCTTCTTGCACAGAGATTTGCAAGAAAAAATATATATGGAACAACCTCCTGGCTATGTCTAGAATGACTCCAGCTTTGTTTGTCACCTTAAGAAATCTATTTATGGTATCAAGCAAGCTCCCTGAGCTTGGTATTCCAAAATGGACAACTTTCTTATTGTCACTGGATTCTCTAGATGCCATTCTGATCCTAATGTCTATACCAAGAAAGTAGGAAGACATCTCATAATCCTTGTCCTTTATGTTGATGACCTTATCCTTACTGGTAGTGACTCACAAGTTTTAAACCATGTGAAAAATATCCTTAAGAAGAAATTTTAAATGATAGACTTAGGCTTTTTGCACTATTTCCTTGGCCTCCAAGTTTTTCAAAAAAATGAAGGAATTTTTCTTTCCTAGTCTAAGAATGCTTGTGACCTTCTTCGTCGCTTTCACATGGATGATTGTAAACTAGCCCCTTTTCCCTTCCAGTGTGGAGTCAATCTTGCTTCCACCTGTACTTCTCTCGAAGTTGATGCCACCTTGTACCATCATTAGTTGGTAGCCTCTTATACTTGACTTATACTCATCTTGATATTTTCTTTGATGTTGGTCTTGTTGCAGGATATATGCAAACACCCCATGAAAGCCATTGGAAGGAATCTAAAAGTATAGTTTGCTATGTCTATGGTAAAATTCAGTTCGAGATACATTACAGATCAGGGGGGACTCCTTTATTGGTTGGTTTCACTGATTTAAATTGGGTCGGTGACATGATGATCAGAAGTATACTGTAGGTTAAGTTTTCAACCTTGGTTTAGGACCTGTCACTTGGGCCTGTAAGAAACAACATGATATTGCACTTTATTTATCAGAAGCAGAGTATGTAGAAACAATAAATGAAAGTTAGGAAGCCTTATGGCTTCGACAGATTCTTTCTGAGTTTGTCTTCCAACAACAACATCTGACCAACCTTTGGTGCGGCAATAAAAGTGCCATCAAGCTTGCCAAAGACCCAGTTCAACATCAGCGCAAAAAAAACATCGAGCTACACATGCACTTCATCAGAAAGATCATTCATGATCAAGTTATTGAAGTTCTTGTTTTCCCTACAAAATATCAAGTTGTTGTCATTTTCACAAAGTATCTTATAGATGTGAAGTTTTCCAAACTTCGATCTATGTTAGGAGTTCAAGAAGTTTTCATTAAGGGGGGATAGGCTCTAATGCCTCTTTCCTTCTCCTATTATGTCACTATTGTAAATTATTCAATCCTATCCCAATTTGTTCTTAAGGGGGGATGTTAGAATATTTAGACACTTACGAGTTAGTTAAGATCTACTTGGTGTAATGTGTCATTATGTAAACATGTGTTTCTTAGTGTGTTTATTTAGTATGAATTAGTATTCATTTTTAGTTAGGAAATTTGATGGTCACGATATGTTCCCAACATAGAGTGATCTGATGGTTTATATTATCCTCGATATTAACGACCATTGATCCGTGTCTTAACACTTGATTGGTCCATGATCTCTATTTAAAGAGAATGGAGGGTCATTTGTCAATGATCGATTGTGAAAAAATATCTCGTAAAATATTTCTGTAATCTTTTTCTTTTGCATTAATAAACTGCTCCAAGTGGTTGTGTTGGTTGGGGCTGTGGATGTTTCCCTGGAGGGGTCTTACCATGTCAAAACATTGGTGTGTTGATCTTTGATCTGGTTGTGTGAGTGGTTACTGAAGGTGTTCGTATTCTGTTTGAATACTTGTGTTGTTGAACAGAGGATAAGTGCATTAATTAAATTTAATGAAACATCCTTTCTATAGATACAACTTCCTTTTGAAATATGGAAAACAACAAATGTAATTTATTTTGAAAAAAAATAGATTTATGGGAAAGTAGGATAATTAATTCACATTATCCCTAGATCATTTCCCTTTACCTTGCAAATTGGATCTCATTAATGTGCAATATATGACCCTTGAAGAGAAAACAAAGAACATGATGTTTGTAAATATTTCACTAAGTATAGATAGAGAGAGATCAACCCTTATAAAATTTGTAGTGCAGAACTTTAGAAGTGTGAAAGTGAAAGATGTTCTAAAGGAAAATGTTTGTGGAAGTGCAGAGGTGCGAAGGTATGGTGAGTGTGGAGAGAAGGATATGAAAAGTTTTTCACATGAGAGTTGTGTAGGAAGATACATGTGTTGGAGAAAAGTCTGTGCAGAAAGGGGGGTTTTGTAGAGAGGAGAGCAATGATGGGTCTTCCACATAAATGGAAGGTTGAAATTAAACGAAGTGTTGGGTCGTGCAAGAGAGTTTTTTTGCGGAGTGCAGGGAAACCATTATAGAAAAGGGAATCTCCAAAGAGGATAAGAAATCCCACACAAATCAATAAAATAGATAAGTGTTGTGAAATCTGTTCTCAAGTATAAAAAAAGGAAAAATAGGTGGAAAAAGGGTTCAATGTATGGCATAAAAATAAAAGAAGGGGACACATGAAAATGGGTCAACATATCGGTTCCAACTGTAGGATAGTGACCCCTTGCAGGTTGGTGAGAACCCTTTGTAACAATAGGTTGGCACCTACATGAATTTATAAAGATATGTTTTATGGTTTTCCCTTGATTAGGTTTCCATGTTAAACTTTGTGCATTGTGATTTGAGTTTATATGTGATTATTGTTTCTCAGTTAATGAATGATTGATTAATGGTTAAATAAAGTAAAAAGTATCTTATATTGATTCAACCCCACTCTTAGTATAAGCATAATTTCAACAATTGGTATCAGATAAGGTTCCTTTAGAAATAATTTAACCACTGGAAGGAGAATATTGAGCACATATGGATTTTAAGGTAGGTCTCCCTACAAATAGAGCTCCTTTGTTTGATGGAACAAAATATGCATCATGGAGTATGAGAATGAAGATATATTTGCAGGCCCTTGGGTTTGGTATTTGGGAATTAGTCACAAAGTTATATAGATGAAGTTGGGAAGGATTCAAGTGATAACAATACAAAAGCTATGGATTCCATCTTGAGTGGCCGATTAGATTCTGAGAGTGTTAAGGTAATGAAGTTTACAATAGATAAACATATTTGGAAAAAGATACAAAAAATTTATGAATAGATATCCAATGATTGTTCCACTTGAGAATCAGAGACAAAACAAGGACAATTTGTGAGAAATCTAAAAGGATGACCTACCAAATAAAAAGGTAAGCTACACTTCAAATGATTTAAGTGTGGTAGAAAGGACATATTGCTACTAAGTGTCCATATGCAAAAAGGGAATATAGTGATGATTAAGAACAATGTCTCTCCAAAACCATGGAAACAAAGCCTACTAATGAATAAAATGAAGATAATCATAAATAAAAACTAGATTTAGAAGAAGAAGATATTGAAGAAAAAATCGCCAGTGCCTTAGAAAAAATACACAAGCTTAAGAAAAAGAAGCAGAAAGAGTAATTGAAGGAATATGAATAGGGGGATCATGATAGTGAATAAATAGAGAAGACAATTATCATCTTAAAGACTCAATTATAAGAAGAAAAAAATATATAAAAAATGGTAAAAATCCAATTGAAAGGAAAGGAAGAAAATTGCAAGAAGATAGAGGTTGAAATTGTTTCCTTAAGAAATGAACCAGAGAAAACAACCGATCAGTTGAATAGAATCTTGAAGTTTGGAAAGAGTACTAAAATATTAGATAATATTCTTAGTTTCCAAACATCACCATTCATCAATAGAGGTCTTATCTACAACGGAAAACAAAAGAAACCTAAGGGAGATGCAATAATTAAGGTCACAAATCCATCAGAAAAGGAAAATGAAGAAAATTCTAAAATCTATGTCAATATTATCAAAGGCTCCCTCAATAATGAAAGAAACAATATAAAAAACAACGATGACCAATAGAAACCTGAGTGTTCTCACAAGAATAACAAGAATGAGTTCAAAATTTGTTTTCCACTAAGATGGGATTTCAAAAACCGGTACCAAAATCTCTCTCTTGGCTATTTCTATATCTTATGCAAGAAGTTATCATGTGAGAGATAGAAATACAAGTTCTTATAAGATCTCAAAGGATGATTATGTGAGCAACAAAACCAAAATTTCTCATGAGTTTGCTAACATAAACTACAATTCATTTAATCCCATACTTAATTACAATAATTAATGTTATAAGTGAAATAAATAAGGGCACATAACACGTGACTGTATAAGAAGCATAATAAATTATCCTAAACAAAACAGAGAAGAAGATATTCTTACCAAGCATAGAGAAGAATACACCAAGGTGTGGAAAAGGAAGCAAGAAGAATTGAATAAGGAAGAATGTGGACTTGCACTTTATGCTAAAAATAAAAGGAACGAATGCTACATTGAAAGTGAATGTTCAAAACACATGACAGGGGACCAGACCAAGTTTCTCACCTTGAAGAAAGAAAAAGGAGGTAGTGTTACTTTTTGAGAAAATGCTTTTGCAAGGATAGTTGGAAAAGGTACTATTAGTCTTGATAATGGAAAGAGAAAGACACAAAATGTATTTTATTTTGAAGGGTTAAAGAATAATATTATAAGTGTCATCCAAATGTGTGATCAGGGTTAAAACCTCACATTTCATTCTAAAGGGTGTGCGATAAGGAAAGAAATTTTAGGAAGATTAGTGGAAAATGAAAACAAAACTTCAAGCAATGTATACATACTTGATGAAGTGAAAGGAGAAAATTGTTGCATGGGAGTGATATTTCTCTCATATCATCAGTAAAGGGAAGAAAATGCTCAGGGGGGACAACCCTTTTCCATTGATTTCAAAGGGGGAGAAGTTGTAGACAGAGGAAGAATTGCAGACACAAGGAGCTTTTCATACATAAAGGGATTATTACAAAATTGACTAAGGGTTTCCATCAATGAAAGAGGGGGATATTGTTGGAAATATTGATGTAATTTATGTCAAAGATATGGGTATCCTAAATATGTTCAATATAAATATTAAAATCCTACATATGTCCAAGATAAATATTGCAAGATGGATATTGTTGAAAGTATTATTTTTTCTTTTTATGATCATCTTGGATACCCTATATTTGAAGAAAATTTTACCCTACATACCTAGCTCAAATGGGAGAACACATTATATGGTTGGAAATATTATTCCTAGACCTTACCAACAATATAACTACCTAGGAATGAGGAGATATGAATTTTTTCATCTGACAACCTAGCCAAAAAATTGAGGTCGATTCAACCAGTATTTACAGTTTGGCCCTAGAAGAGGGGACAAAATTACTACAAAAACATGATAAATGTATGCATTTGTAGTGCAACCAACCAAGATATCAATTCTGAGGTATGCAAATTTGATCTAAGATGTGCTAAAAGAGATGGGGTGTATTTTTTGGATCTAAAGGTGTGCAAGATAAGTCTAATGGATTTTCTTGAGGCGTTTCTTATTCTGAAGGTGTGATATGAAGGACTGAAGGTATGCGATGTTGTCATGTGAAATTTTTTGATGTTGTGATATTTTCATCAATGGATGTTCTCGTTAGTGTATGTTTTCGTCAATATATGTTTCTATTGGATTACTNGGGGTGAATTAGTAATAGAACAATGTAATCCTTTTTAACCATAATATGAAAGTGTTATACTTATTTATGATCAATGTATCATTATCATCCAATAGTTGTAGAGTAAATAAACAATGAACAAATGAGCAGTCATACACATACATAGTAAACCAATGTTTTTACATGGAAACCCAAAGTGGGAGAAAAATAGAGAATGCTTTTTCTTATATGTCTTTAAGAATTAGATTCATTCAAAGCACCAACTTCCTTTGTTTTCCAGTTGCAACTGGAAGGAGGCTCCAATCCCCTAGTTTCTCAGGCTACAACTTGAGGGAATCTCCAACTCCCCAATTCTTTGGCTACAACTAGAAGGAGGATACAACCCCCTATGTTCTCTGACTACAACTGGAAAGTGGCTACAACCACCTATCCTTGCCCTATCCAACCACCTTGAAATATAAATTCCAAATGTAGACAATATGTCACTATCAGCGAATCAACCACTCCCACTGTCAACCTATCACTGTCAACCTATACCAATCAACCTGCACCAAACAACATGTACCAATAACGTTAACCATGCATCAACCTGTACCTCAACCTCAACAACAAGCCCTCATAAATATCATTATCCAAATCTTATTTGTAACTCTGTAGCATACCTGGTGTATATGATCACACACCTACAAACCTTCCTTAACTTTAACAACAAGAGACTAGCATTTTCATCAAACTTTACTTTAGTCTCACATAACTAATTTTGGATTAGTCAACAACCCTAACTTGCAATAATAATAACTATGCACCTATAATGAATAAATATATGAAAATAGTAAACAATGTTCTTCATTATCTTTTATGCAATTACTGCAGGTTTTACTACTTGGAACCTCTCAGAAAAGGAGTTATATAAAAAATGGCATACCTTGTTGAATTCTGGCTTATTCTAGAGAGATAAATTGTAGAGCGTTCCCCACATAGAATAATTGCTATATGGATCTGAACATGGTACATAAAATACTAAAGATTGTACTCTAACCAGTAAATTTGGTCTTACTGAATTTGGATATGTTATTAAGAAGTTATGACGTTTTTACATGAAACACTTGTTTTAGACTAGTTTCAGGACTAGCCACAAACCCTAGTTTCCACAGAGTGTAACTCTCAAAATACACCGACCCACAAGATGAAATGTTTATCACAATTACTTGGATATTTTTTCTCAACGACCTCCAAATTTCACTGTCTGAATCATATTAGAAAAATAGTTATTGTGAAAATGGTGAGATGATCTGTAAATAATATACCTTAGAAAGCATCATCAAAAAAATTTATCCTCCTTTGAATTTCGGCCTTATTTACTTCACCTTCCCTATGAAAGTCTCCTTAGATCTCCTTTGGTTACCTCATTCACTTGTAGATATTCAATATGCTCAAATGGAATATCATTGGGAGACCCATTCTCTCTTATTTATAGTTTCCAAGTAGCTTCCTCTAGAAGTATCCACTTAACTACTATGTCCACTTAGCCACTTTGTCCACTTAACCACTTTTTCCACTTAACCAACTTTGTTCACTTAGCAACTTTGTTCACTAAACCAACTTTGTTCATTTACCCACTTTGTCCACTTAACCATTTTTTCCATTTAACCACTTTGTCCACTTAACCAACTTTGTCCACTTAGCCACTTTGTCCACTTAACCACTTTGTCCAGTTAGCCACTTTGTCCACTTAACAAACTTTTTTCACTTAGCCACTTTCTCCACTTAACCAAATTTGTCCACTTAGCCACTTTGTCCACTTAACCATTTTGTCCACTTAGCCACTTTGTCCACTTAACCAACTATGTCCACTTAGCCACTTAACCACTTTGATTAATTTATTATTTAAATAATTTCTCTTTACTCAAAACTTCTTGTTGCAACTAATTTTTATATAATTATTCAATTAATAGATTCTTTTCCCTTAAGTAACTTCTTGATGCAACCACTTTATTGTTTAATTTATTTCAGGGTCAACCACTTTGACTATTCAATCTTCTCATCACAACTACTTTACCACAATTACCAAACTCACAAATTCTTGTTGCAACTAATTTATTTTTAATTATTTTCTTAATGCAACAACTATAACCATATTAACTCCTAGTTTCACCCATATTAACTTCTAGAGTAATTTGACTTCTTTGACCTTCTAGGGGCTTCTAGATAACTCATGAGGGTTCTCCAACTTCACAAGGCCATAACTCTTTAACCGTGAGGAGTTATATGACATTCCACATATCACCTGAAATGGCATGACATGTACTATGCATCTAGAATGGTCTTACCTGTAAATTCATTGATCTCCATGCCCTTATACCTCAAAAAAACTTGGGTCTCTTACCCATACCTTTGTGCTACCAGACATTCTTCAAGGGTTGACATCAATGACAACCAACCTAACTAATCAACAATCTCCCCATTTTGATTCTATGGAAACACTCTGATGCAATACTGACGTCATATCACTCATGCTCCCCCTGTGACCATCACTCCCCTTGGAACCATGCCTTTGTGCCATTTCTCCAAGCATTTAACTCTCTATCCTACATATGATAAATCTCTCCCCCTTTGTCATCAATGGAAAATGTATCTTTCCACCTGGGGTTTCTCCCCCTAATTGAACTGTCCTTGGGGATAATCCCCTTGATTGAATGCTTGTTGAAACTGATCTCCCAACCTGAACTGTCCTCTTTATGGTGCTTCCTCATGTAAATATGAGACATATAATATAAGCATTCAAAAACATTCATTTTGGAGTAGAAATTACTCTGAGGCTCTAGCAAAGATACTCAAAGGCTTCTCTTGGAAGTGGTTTTATAAAGATGTCTGCCACTTATTCTTTTGTGCCCACATATTCAAATATGATGTTCTTCTCTGCAACTTGTTCCCATAGAAAGTGATACTTGATTGGAATGTGCTTCGTCTTGAAGTGCATCACCAAGTTCTTTGAGATATTGATGGTGCTTGTATTATGACAATATATTGGAATGGGCTCATCATAGTCAACATATATATCTGTCAGAGTTTGTTTCATCCATAGAACCTATGTACAACATCATGTCGCTGCAATATACTCTACTTCGATTGTAGATAAAGATACTAATGATTGTTTCTTTCTTAGCCAAGATACTAAACACTCACCCAATTAGAATGCTTCTCCACTGGTGCTTCATCGGTCATCAATGCAACCTGCCCAATCTGCATCTGTGTAGGAAATAAGTGATAGATCCTTTCCTTTTGGATACCATAATCCAAATTCTTATGTTCCTTTGAGATATTTTAAAATCCCCTTCTCTACTAAGACATGTGATTCCTTTGGTGTTGCTTGAAATCGTGCCACCTGTCTAACTGTCAACATTACATCTGGTCTACATGTTGTCACATATAGTAAGCTACCAATCATTGACCTGTATTTCCTTTGTTCCGTAGACTTTGAATCATCATCTTTTCTCAAATCACAACTGGTTTTCATAGGAGTGGTAAATGGTTTCCAATATTCCATTCTGAACCTCTTTAGCATTTCTCTGATATACTTAGTTTTAGAAATAAAGAATCCTTGGTTTCTTTGACATATTTGAAGACCCAGAAGTAAGGATAGTTCTCCGAGTAATGGAATTTCAAATTCATTCTGCATATCCTTTGCAAATTTCTGGCTTAACCTGTCATCATTACTTCCAAAAATAATATCATCAACATAAACTTCGATTAAAAAAATACCATCTTGAGTTACCTTGATGTAGAGGTTGTTGTATTGTTGGCCCTTGACCAATTTTTGAGGATCCTTCGTCAGGTTTGACCTATTTTTGGGACTTCGACAGGCTGTCGAAGGTGGAGCACAAGATGAAGTGGAGATCATGGGATCTTGGCCCCTTTTAGGGCCCTTTTTGGGATTCGAGATTATGTAATGGGTATGGGGATGTCGGCCCATGGGTTTACCCATGTTTAGGCCCAATTTTGTAATGTATAAATAGATGTCTAGGCGATGTAAGAAGTAGTGCATCTATGTGATGTGGTGCTAAGTGCTAGAGTTCGATCTATGTGATTGAAAGTGCTAAGTGCTGAGTGGATATTTCTTTTGTGCATATTGTATGAGGCTTGTAGAGCTCAGTGCAAGCGAGTGTAAGAGATTGAGAAGAGGGTTAGTGTTTTAACCTAGCCCAGGGAAGGATAATCTAGCGAGGTGTGTAGATCTCCTGTCCTCTGCGTAGTAAGTTTTTTGTGGATCTGTGCATGTAACTGATTGAAGAAGCTAATAAAGAAGACGAAGATTTGGTGGACGTATCCCTAGGGTGGGATGAACCACATACATGTTGTGTTTCTTTGCTTTGTGCAATGTATTGATGTGTCTATATGTTAACTTGCTTAGTGCTTTGATATATATGAATGCTAGATAGATATGTTAATGCTATGTGCTTAATAGTATGGATCAATACTAGATCTAGCTTATGTGGATGTTCTTAGTGCTTGAATATATTAGATCTGGTTAAATACTGCAATGCTCTGTAATTAGGGTTTAACTGCGCTGTAAACTAAGGCTGGATATTGATGAAATATAACTGCTAAGTGCTATGTAAAGTGTTACAATCACATATTTGTGTCCCAGCCAAGGCTGCAGACACTGGAGTCCTGCAACCACCCCTACCTCTACCTCAAGTGAGACTTCATCTGCTTCATAGGTGTTGTCGAAAGGGATGGAAGTTAGGGTTTTTTTGGTGTGTTGTTATAACATTGAACCCTGGGTCTACCCCTGTGCCAACAAATGGTTCCGTTGTCGGGACATAAACTATGATTGCTAGGAACTGAGGAAAAATAATCTTTGTGTAAAGATATAATCTGAAATTGTGAAAGCTCTGTGCATAGATCTGTCGCTCTAGTGCACATCATTCTACTCGATTTGTGAAGATCTGTGCTAAGAAAAGAAGTCTGATCTGAAGAAAAGAGGTAAGATATGAAAGCTTTGTGCTCTGAGAAAGGTAAAAGTGATAAAAAAAAAATTCTAAAAGAGGTAAGATCAGCAAGCTCTGTGCTCCGATAAAGGTAAGAATAGTGAAAAGATTTAGATATGGAAGCTTTGTGCTCTACTAAAGATAAGAATAGTGGAATTTTTTTTTTAAAGTATGGATCTAGGTATGTTTGATAAGATTTGTCCTAGCTTGAAAAATAGGGCACTGATAGATGAAAGAACATTTGATATGAGTAGATCTGATAATAATAGTGAAATATATGTTATACCTATGCATAGAGAGAATGTTTAGACTAACAAATGGATGCAGGATCCTAGAAATAATTTTTTGCAGGTTAGCTACTATGATCCCAATGCACAGTACAGGAAAGGTTGGGGATCATTTAAAAGAAAACAAGGATTAACTCTTTGTTACAGTTGCAGAAGACCAGGACATCTGGCTAAGGAATGCCTTGGTAGAAGATCTAGTTGTCTTTGTTGTAGAGCTATGGAGCATGAAGTATTCGATTTCCCTAGAATGATTGCTAAGGTTGAAAGAATGAATATGAACTAAGAAAACCCTAGGTCAAATCCAGAAACTGAGATTATGGAAGAACCCCAAAAAGAATCATAGAAAGTATTGCTACAGATGAAAGAAACCCTGAATGACCACCGACATATCAGATTATCAAATATCTTCAAAGAAAAAGAGTGAATTGAAGCAAGAATAGGAGACTTCAACATTGACTATGTTCTGGATGAGGAAACACGGGTGAATATCATGAAAGAAAGAACTTGGGAACTTTTAGGGGATCTTGCTATGATTCCTTCATTGGGAGGAATAGGATTATTCAGAGGAAAATTGATAACCCCATGTGGAAGACTTACCTAGATATATATGAGTTCTCATGGAACTTCGACAGAGGAATATTTTGAGGTTGTTAAATTTATTGAGAATAACACTCCATTTACTATGTTACTAGGAAAACCTTGGATCAAAAAGGACCAAACTAGAAGGAAACAAGAAGAAGTCTTAGAGAAGAAAAAGATTGAATTAAAATATTTCATGACTAGGAGAATCGCGAGTTGATTGAAGAACACGAGAAAAAATCAAAGCTACTTAGGACTAGAGACTTGGATGTCGAATTTGGAAGGACACACGAGGTATAGGAGAGTAGAGCATATACCCCATCTAGAGAAGAAGTATTACCCATGCACCCTACGAAAGAATCTCAACAACATGAAGTTACTATGCCAAATGAAGACAAGAATCATAATGGAAAGAGGAATAATGAGACGAAGCTCACCAGAAAGAAGGCTTGAAAGCTCAACAAGAAGAGAGAAAAGATCGAAAAGTTACAGAAGGTTCTATAGGGAACTTCACAAAGGGAAAATTTGCAAAACTGGAACTTCGTCGGGATATCATAATAATGTCACATGGCACTTCACCATGGCAAAGCAATATAGCCATTGGGAACAGTATAACCGTTAGACCGATACCCCGAATGGGTAGAAAGGCATTTATGGTCAGAAAGATCGCCACTAGACCGTTGGGACTGCACTGTAATGGACATAACTGAATTAATGAAGGTCTCTTGTCTATTGGAAAGATCCATTATGTTGTTCTCTACCTATTCTATCGATTGTTGCACCGAGAACACTTTTTTGAATTGTATCAGAGAGAACTCATTGCTAATGCGTTGTGATTGTTGATACTAAGAGGGGGGGTGAATTAGTATCAAGTACAATTTAAAACCTTTTTCAACTTATACTTAAACCATTCAACTATATCCAATGATAAATGAACAATAGTATAAGAGTTACACTAATACACCACAATACACCATGCACAATATATGAGAAATAATCAACAGTTATTGTTCAAGGGAAGTAATGACTTCCAAAGGTAGCTACAGCTTCCAAATGTAAGGGAGGAATAAACCTCCAAGAGGAAGATACAATCCTCCAATATCAAGAGAGATTTGAACTCTCCATCCTTTCCCCTTCCTTCCACCCAAGAATATATGAAAGATAATAAAACTTTACATTAAATCATCACCATCAACCAATCATCACATAGAGCCTAATAATGCTTCCTGAGACTTTTTCAATTTCTGCAATTCTTCAATTCTTGGAGTAATCTGATCCTATAGATAATATTACTCAATGTATTCTCCGAAACTCCTCCAATTTTCACTCCTTGAATCCTCCCAAAAAATAGGTTATAGAAAGAATGGTAGACTTCATTCAATTATGGTCTATTCAGGAGAGTGAACTTGCACAGAATGCCCCACGCTCAATAATTAACATCCAATTCTGAAACTCACATACAAGAAAATACAATCTGTACTATTTCAAATGAAATTTGTCCCACTTCATTTGGATTCTCTATGAAAACATTAAGACTGTTTTACCCAGAACACTTGTTTATTGACTAGCTTCAGGACTGGTCACAAACCCTATCTTCCACAGAGTGTATCTCCATAATTATAGTGAATCAAGAGATGAAATTTTTATCAGAGGTACCTTGATATGTCTTCTCAATACCATAGTGATTTCACCATATGAATCATTCTATAAAAAATGTTATATCAAAAATGGTAATATGACCTGAAAATAACATACCTTAGAACACATCACCAAAAGACTTCATCCTCCCTTGAAATCCATCCTTCTTTTCTTCTTATTTCCTCTGAAATTTGACTTGTATCAAATGAATATATAGTTATGTTTATTTATACCATTTATTTCACTTCCTTTTAACATTAGGGCGACCTGACACTTTCTTATTTTGTAATTCTTTTCTTTAATTATCTTCAGGGCCTACATGTACTTCCTTCTTCATTTCACTTTGTCATCTTCAAAAATTCATTTCTCCTCAACCATGAGGATCCACGTGACATGCCACATACCACTGGAAACAACATGATGTATACTATCCATCCATGGGTTTTGTATCTACATGTGCATTTTCCTTCATGTCCAAATACATTCATCAATCTTGTGGTCCAAAACCCATGACTAGGGTTGACATCAATGACAACAACCAATCTACCAACAATCTCCCCCTTTGTCATTGATGGAAAAACTCATGCTCCCCCTATCATCATGATACCAATTTGTCTCCCCCTTCGACATCAATGGAAAAGGGTATGGATTCCCCCCCCGAGTTTAATGGAAAAAGGTAACCTTCTTCTTTGGGGCTGCTCCCCCTAAACATGTGGCACTCAATAATAATTCATCCTTATTTTTGGTCTTTGGGACTTTTTCTTCCTTGGAATCTTTTTGTGTGGCTTCTGTATTCTCTCTCTTCTTTATGTCTAGGATGTATATGTTGTTTGGTCTTCTTGTTGCAGTTGCAACCAATCTTCCTGAGTTATTTTCTCTGATTTTACATTTTCGGGAGTCAAATGTAAGAGTGTATCCTTGATCACATATTTTGCTGACACTGAGGAGATTATGCTTCAAATCTTCAACCAATAGGACTTTTCCTGCTTTTGTATTTTCACTTCCAAGCTTTACAGTTCCCTTTCCAAGTATTTTGGTAGATGAGTCATCTCCAAATGCAACATTTCCACCCTTTTTCTTCAAGCTGAACAATTTTCTTTGATCTTTGGTCATATGAGATGAGCACCCATTGTCTATGAACCATTCATCTTCTTCTTTGCATTCTTTAGCGACTAATTCTATTCGACAATTTTCATTGTGTGGATTTTTTTTCCTTTTCCATGTTGTAGTTGGTATGCAGACATTTGGCATATGATTATCTTCCTTCATCTCTCTGAATCTAGTGCTTTGTGACCAAGACTATTGAACTTGTAACATACAATATTTTGATCCGTTAATGGGTCAAATGGATTATAATTTCTATTGAAAGGTCTACTAACATTTTCATATCTACTATTTTCACCATTCATGTAGCGTGCATAGTTATTCCTTTCATTGATTCTACAATTGATTGCCTTGTGTCCAAAATTTCCAAAGGTATAACAATGTCCAAGAAAGAAATTTTGATACATGGGCATAAGTGATCTTCTTTGTGGTGTGGTCCATTTGGGTTTGCGATCTATTCTTCTGTAGTTTCCTTCATAATGATTGCTTTCATACCTGATGGGAGAGGATCTTCTTGATGTCTCATTCCTTTTGAATTCTAGTTTTCTATCTTGTTGTTCAACTTGTTCTGGAGTGTTGGTTTCATCATTTTCAACTTCCTTCTCTTGTTTTGTTGTCTTCAAACTCTCTTTGTATCTTAGTCTTGTCTTGTCGATTGGACATCTTTGACTGCTAAGGATCTCATCTAATTTTTTAGTGCTTTTTTTGAACGTCTTCAACTTTTTTGTTGACAATAGTAGCTCCCTTTTTGTGTGATCCAATTCTACTTTCAATTTCTCATAATCTTCTAATTGTTCCTTGAAGATATTAATGGTCTTTTCAAGCTTGTAATTCTCTTATTCACAACTACTCAATTCACCTTTTAGTATTATGTTTGTGTTTTTAAGCTTGCTATTTTCAATTTCAACATGCTTCAACTTTTCAAGATTCTCATCTTCTTGTTCACTCTCTACATTATCTTTGTATCCCCAAAAGGAATGAAGGCTGGTTTCTTCATCTTAATCTTCTTCACAAATGATTTCTTCTTCTTTAGAATTCTTATGATCATCATCCTGGGTTTCTTGGGTTATGAAGAGGACTTCTCCTCCATCATTATCTTCTTCATCACTCTCATCTGAGGAGATGTCATCATCCTTGGAGTAGAAGCTCTTTTTATTGTTGAGACTTCTCTTTTT
>JASDQU010241852.1:84289-132652 GCA_032191745.1 Picea mariana | reverse complement strand
GATCTATTCTTCTGTAGTTTCCTTCATAATGATTGCTTTCATACCTGATGGGAGAGGATCTTCTTGATGTCTCATTCCTTTTGAATTCTAGTTTTCTATCTTGTTGTTCAACTTGTTCTGGAGTGTTGGTTTCATCATTTTCAACTTCCTTCTCTTGTTTTGTTGTCTTCAAACTCTCTTTGTATCTTAGTCTTGTCTTGTCGATTGGACATCTTTGACTGCTAAGGATCTCATCTAATTTTTTAGTGCTTTTTTTGAACGTCTTCAACTTTTTTGTTGACAATAGTAGCTCCCTTTTTGTGTGATCCAATTCTACTTTCAATTTCTCATAATCTTCTAATTGTTCCTTGAAGATATTAATGGTCTTTTCAAGCTTGTAATTCTCTTATTCACAACTACTCAATTCACCTTTTAGTATTATGTTTGTGTTTTTAAGCTTGCTATTTTCAATTTCAACATGCTTCAACTTTTCAAGATTCTCATCTTCTTGTTCACTCTCTACATTATCTTTGTATCCCCAAAAGGAATGAAGGCTGGTTTCTTCATCTTAATCTTCTTCACAAATGATTTCTTCTTCTTTAGAATTCTTATGATCATCATCCTGGGTTTCTTGGGTTATGAAGAGGACTTCTCCTCCATCATTATCTTCTTCATCACTCTCATCTGAGGAGATGTCATCATCCTTGGAGTAGAAGCTCTTTTTATTGTTGAGACTTCTCTTTTTATAGTAACAGTTTTCAACAATATGTCTTATTCTACCATAGTTAAAGCATTTGAGAGGAGACTTACCTTTGTATCTTTCACTTCCTTTATGGAACCTTCTTATGAAATTTGTTATTTCTTCATCAAGGTCGTTATCCTTGTCTTTTATCTTCTTTATGTATTTAAAGGCTGCTTCAATGTTTGTCTGGTCAC
This sequence comes from Picea mariana, assembly GCA_032191745.1. Taxonomy (NCBI): domain Eukaryota; kingdom Viridiplantae; phylum Streptophyta; class Pinopsida; order Pinales; family Pinaceae; genus Picea; species Picea mariana. The sequence continues at coordinate 131,737 of JASDQU010241852.1, read as the reverse complement.
TTTCTATACCTGTTCTCATTTCATATGCCATAAGAGTCCCATGTAATTCATCCATTGTCATTTTGGTTAAGTCCCTAGTTTCTTCAATGATGCAGGAGCATCACTCCATGTCAGCCAGCCACGCCAGTGAATTCGAATTGCATGCTAAAAGAGAGGCGCAGTCCTCATTTAAATTTGAAATGAATGTAATTAAATGTCTTAGGCTGGTGAGCCATGGAAGCCGTGCCTTTGTGCAGGTGTTAGATAAGATCGGCTTTAATGCTAGATAGGCTGAGATCTAGATCCAGATGCTGGACGAGACAACCATTGAATTGTAATTTATTAGAGTAGGTAGACCTGGAGGGAAGCCCTCGATGAGCACCTCAGGTAAAAGAGATTTTCATATCTCATTTTGAGTAGTTGTGCTAGAGAGCATATGCATGTAGAGTAGAGAGAAAAGGAGCCGAGGAGAGCTCGAGAACACCTTTGTAAAATACAGGCATTTGCCATTGTTAATATAACAGAGCAATTTTTCCTGCATTGATTCTGTGTTGAATGGATGTCTATGTGTGTTCTCGATGTATGCTGTGAATGTATGTTATGTTGATGCATTCTGCAGGAGTTTGTTCGATTTTAGGTGGAAGGTCTTTGGGGCTTCACACTAGGAGGGTGTGATAGAACGATGCGGGTTCTGAGAGTCGTGCACAGAGGATGCACTTCTGAACTCTGCGGAGTCAGACAAAGACATGTTGAGGCACAGGAACTGAAGTCAACAACTCAAGAGGAAGACCTATGAGGTTGTTGAACACCTCAGGAGGCAAGGCTGTGTATCGGAGACACAGTTACAGACAGAATCACTGAGGATTCTGTAGGAGCTCTGCCAGGTGGGCATTGAGCATATGCACAGTGGTGTTGAATAAGAACTCTGCTGTGAGTTCAGAGAATACCAGAATCACTGAGGATTCTGAGTGGCTCTACCAAGTGGATATTGAGCAGGTGAAAATAGTGCATAGAGGGAACACAGAACTATTAAACGTTCTAAGAGAAGATACTCCACCAGGAGGGTGTCGAGGAAGTGTGCAGATAGGCACAGAAGGAGAAGAGAACTCTTTGAGTTCTGCTACTTGAGGAAGAATCCACTGAAGGATTTTTTCTAGGTTACTGAATACCCAGAAGGTCCAGCGAGAAGTTGCTTGAGCAGAGGATAAGCTCAGAAGGACGAGTGCTTTCACGCACAGAGTCAGGATGCAAGGAGGGCAGAGACTAGAGAATCCTTTGGAGAGTTCAAGTTTCCAAAGCTCAGGAGGAACAACGCTTTTAAACATAGTAGCGAGGCTCATGGTTGTGGAGCTCGCAGAGGAACAAACAAAGGTCGAGGCCTTTGGAAATTTGAATTTCTTCCAAGTGCGGGGAGAAAGAGTGCCAAGCTCGGGAGGAGTAACATCGACCGTTGGATTAGCTGATAGAATCTGGACCATTGGTTTTCAAGTCCAAAGAGCATTCGGAGGAGAGCGCACAAGGAGAACAAGTCTGAGCCGTTAGATCTGGGATAGATACACGACAGCCGTCGGATCTGTAGGAAGTTGCACGGAGGTTAATCCTTCGTGAATAGTAGGAGAGAAGTCCTGACATGAGGAGTGATCATCGGGATATCGGGGATATCAAGGACGTAAGGAGAGTCTCTCGGCATCAGAGATCACGAATTAGCGAGGTTGAATCTGGACCGTTCGTTGGGAGCGGATGCGTGTCACGAGATTACCCACATCGGGGACTCGGTCATCGGAGGTTGGAAGAAGAAGCCATTCGACTTCACGAGTAGCGAAATGGCGAGAAGATTGGAGCCATCCATCTGAGTAGGATAGGTGGCAGAGATCGGAGAGATCTCGCGAACTCGGGAGTTCGCAGGGTAAAGGCCCAAGAATTGGGTGTTCAAAGTCATGAGGCGGCGAAGGAGCGAGAGGATTGTAGCCATCCATCTGGGGAGGACAGGTGGTAGAGATTGAGGAGATCTCATGAACTCAGAAGCTCGTGAGTGGAAGAGCCGAGGATTTGCTGTTAAAAATCAGGAGGTGTGAGGTCGCGAAGCGACGAAGTGGAGAGAGGATCAGGAGCATCCATATGGGTAGGACAGGTGGCAGAGATCGGAGAGATCTCACGAACTCGAGAGTTCACAGGGTAAAAACCCAAATATTGGTTGCTCAAAGTCGTGAGGCGCAAGGACACGAAGCGGCGAAGTGGCGAGAATATTGGAGCCATCCATCTGAGAAGGACAGGTGGGGAGAGATCAAGGGATCTCGCAAACTTGGGAGTTCATAGGGTTAGGGCTCAAATATTGGGTACTCAAAGTCACGAGATCACGAGGAGCGAGGAGGAGATAGCTGTTGGATCTGGATCGTAAGAGGACCGTTGGATCTACACGTGGGATCACGTATCGGGGTCTTGTGAGAAAAGGTCCAAGATTTTGGGTGCGGGGATCGCGAGGTTGCAAGAAGGAGATACCCTGACAGCTGGAGAGCAGTGTGGGCCATAGCAGAATTGGAGAGTGGAGTACAAGTGGCACAAAGGATTCGCGAGTCGCGAAGTACCGAGGAGCCGAGATTGTGTAGGACGTGTGGCAAAGCATAAGGTGGGACCACGCGACCGAAGGGTGGACACGTGTTGCCTGAAGACAGGAGTCAGCGCTCCGTTGAATTCTCACATCTCAGGGATTCGCGGAGTAGGAGGGTGAAAACTCGATGGTTAAACCGGCGAGGTTGCGAGGTTGTGAGGTAAGATCACGATCGCGGAGGTAGTGATCGTATGGTGGGAGCTGAGCCTGGAGGGCCATCACATGAAGAAAAAGGATCTCATCGGAGAATCAGAGGTTGGGAGTTGGAGAGTACAGTGACTCTCGACAGCGGAACCGCTGAAAACCTGAAACCCCGATAGTGAGTCGGGAATACCCACAGTTAAGTGCAGGGGCCGAGAAGGAGGAAAAGAAAGGACCTGTGGACAGGGTCAGGTTTTCATCAGGGATTCCACTTGGAAATCTAAGAGCCGCTTCGGCTCAGAAGCAGAAGGAGATTTGAATGATCCTGTGAGCGGGAGAGCACGACGGGGTCACGGTCACGTATTTTCCGTGCTGCATCAGGTGGTATCAGAGCTGAATTATTTTCTGTATATTTCAGGCAAGAGGGGAACAGAGGAGGCAGGAAGAAGACAGAGCACTGGGGGACTCTGTAATGATTGTTTGTAGGTAGGAAACAATCAAGGAGATAGTCATCAGGACTGTAAGATGAAGCTGAGCACTCAAGATTGCAGGAGTGACAACAACAGGTTTGCCAGAGAGGCAGACAGGAACAACAACATGGCTACTGAAGGCCATAGACATGTTGGGAAGAAGAGAAAGGAAGAAAAGCTTTCCGAATGGGATGAAGAAGAGACTAGAAAGATCTATGAATTAAAAGCAGACATAGAGAAATTAGAACTGCAGATAAGGCAGGATAGGAGGAGGAGACGGATGCACAAAATGCCCATGAAGAAGGCAACAACAAAATGGCCAGTCAGGGAGTTGATGGTCATGATACAGCGCAGGCTATTGAGAAAGTGGTTGAGGTATGCTAAAAACCTCAAGGCCACAGAGGAAAAGATGGTTGAGGTATGTAAACCAGAGACTGGGAGAGGTCTCGATGATTGGGATGATGAAGAATTTGAATTGGGGTCATCTGAGGATCTCAAGCACTGCCAGGAAGGCAGAGAAGAAGAAATTCCAGTTTGCCAGGAGGGCAACGAGTTGAGATCAGTTGAAGATCTCATGGACTGTTAGGAGGACAGCTAGGAAATTTCAATTTTCCAGGAGGGCAATGATGAGAGATCGCTGAGGGATCTTGGAGACTGCCAGGAGGGAAGTGGAAGCATCTCAAACTGCCAGGTGGGCAGAGATGAACATTTGAGACTGTCTGAAAGTCTCATGGACTCGGAGGAGAGTTCAATTCAGCGAGGAGTGCTGATGAAGATGGGATCACTTGATCTCATAGTTTGCCAGGAGAGCAGCAGGGGCATCCCATATTGCCAGGTGGGCAGGGATGAGTAGATGAGACTGTCTGAGGGTCTCATAAATCGAGAGATGAATTTGGATCAGCAAGTACAACTGACAGAGGAGGAATATCAGAATGGTCTTTTGATGATTGGGGGAATTGGGATATTCCTACCATCTTCCCAGGAGGAGGCAGAAAATTCTGTTGTAGATGATATAACAATAGCAGGGGAACAGTCAGCTAGGACTGTCAAAAGGAAATTGGAGTAGACATTTGAGACTTCCCAAGTAGATGAAGGGAAAGAGAATGAGCACTCCGAGGAATGGATCAATGATTTCAGCCAGCAAGCTGAGAGCATTGTATCACTGAAGCTGATAGCAGAGGAAGCCAAGGAGCAGGCAGGCAGATTTATCACTCCATGGGAGATGGAGCTTGAAATGCTGGAGGATTGGCTGAACAATCCAGGGCCAGCAAGAGAACTGGCAAAATTTGAGCTGTCAAGGAAGAGAATGACTGAGTAGCAGGTCAGTCAAGAAGAGACTGCAGAGCTGAAGTCTGCAGCAGAGTGGCAACTTGAGGCCAAAAATGAAGACAGAGATGAAGATGAAGGAGAAGATGGCATGGGAGATCATAGCAATCTGCCCATGTGCCAAAAATTTTTGTAGCTGAGGAGACTGCAACAACAGGACCAGCCACTGGAGCAGCTGGATGAAGTGATAGAGGATATCAAAAGGCTGATGGTAGGGTCAGCAGCAACTACCAGCAAGGAGAGGCTGAGCAGAAAAGCAACAACGACAGCAGCAATGCAGAAGCAACAGCAACAACAGAATGGAGAAAATGGGAGGCTCCAGAGATTTGTTTGGGATCTAGGAGGATTTCCAATAGCTTAGAGGGGAAGCGCATGAGAAGGAGCTCATGATTTTGTAGCTGAGGAGTATGATGCAGGAGCATTGCTCCATGTCAGCCAGCCACGCTAGTGAATTCGAATTGCACGCTAAAAGAGAGGCGCAGTCCTCATTTAAATTTGAAATGAATGTAATTAAATGTCTTAGGCTGGTGAGCCATGGAAGCCGTGCCTTTGTGCAGGCATTAGATAAGATTGGATTTAATGCTATATTGGCTGAGATCGAGATCCAAATGCTGGACTAGACATCCATTGAATTGTAGTTTATTAGAGTAGGTAGACCTGGAGGGAAGTGCTCGATGAGCACCTTAGGTAAAAGAGATTTTCATATCTCATTTTGATTACTTGAGCTAGAGAGCATCTACATGTAGAGCAGAGAGAAAAGGAGCCAAGGAGAGCTCGAGAACACCTTTGTAACATACAGGCATTTGCCATTGTTAATATAACATAGTAGTTTTTCCTGCATTGATTCTGTGTTGAATGGATGTATGTGTGTGTTCTCTATGTATGCTGTGAATGTATGTTATGTTGATGCATTCTGCAAGAGTTTGTTTGATTTCAGGTGGAAGGTCTTTGCGGCATCACACCAGGAGGGTGTGACAGAACACTGTGGGTTCTGAGAGACGTGCATAGAGGATGCACTTTTGAACTCTGTGGAGTCAGACAAAGACGTGCTGAGGCACAGGAACTGAAGTCAACAACTCATGAGGAAGACCTGTGAGGTTGCTGAACACCTCAGGAGGCAAGGCTGTGTATCAGAGACACAGTTGTAGATAGAATCACTGAGGATTTTGTAGGAGCTCTTCCAGGTGGGCATTGAGCATATGCACAGTGGTGTTGAAGAAGAACTCTACTGTGAGTTCGGAGAAGACCAGAATCACTGAGGATTCTGAGAGGCTCTGCCAAGTGGGCATTGAGCAGGTGAAAGGAGTGCAAAGAGGGAACACAGAACTATTGAACATTCTACAAGAAGATACTCCGCCAGGAGGGCATCGAGGAAGTGTGCAGATAGGCACAGAAGGAGAAGAGAACTCTTTGAGTTCTGCTACTTGAGGAAGAATCCACTGAAGGATATTCACTGGGTTACTGAATACCTAGAAGGTCCAGTGAGAATTTTCTTGAGCAAAGGATAAGCTTAGGAGGACGAGTGCTTTCACGCACAGAGTCGGGCTGCAAGGAGGGAAGAGACCGGAGAATCCTTTGGAGAGTTCAAGTTTCCAAAGCTCAGGAGGAACAACACTTTTACGTGTAGTAGCAACGCTCATGGTTGTGGAGCTCGCAGAGGAACAAACAGAGGTCGAGGCCTTTGGAAATACGAATTTCTTCCAAGTGCGGGGAGAAAGAGCGCCAAGCTCGAGAGGAGAAACATTGGCCGTTGGATTATCCAATAGAATATGGACCGTTGGTTTTCAAGTCCAAAGAGCAGTTGGAGGAGAGCGCACAAGGAGAACAAGTCTAAGCCGTTAGATCTGGGACAGATACTGGACAGCCATCGGCTCTGCAGGAAGTTGCACGGAGGTTAGGCCTTCGTGAACAGCAGGAGAGAAGTCCCGACATGAGGAGTGACCATTGGGATATCGGGGATATCAAGGACATAAGGAGAGTCCCTCGACATCAGAGATGATGAATTAGCGAGGTTGAATTTGGACTGTTCATTAGGAGCGGACGTGTGTTACAAGATTACCCACATCGGGGACTCGGGCATTGGAGGTTGGAAGAGGAAGCCATTCGACTTCATGAGTAGCAGAATGGAAAGAATATTGGAGCCGTCCATCTGAGTAGGACAGGTGGCAGAGATCGGAGAGATCTCACGAACTCGAGAGTTCCCAGGGTAAAGGCCCAAGAATTGGGTGTTCAAAGTCACGAGGCGCAAGGACACGAGGCGGCGAAGGAGTGAGAGGATCGTAGCCATCCATTTGGGGAGGACAGGTGGCAGAGATCAAGGAGATCTCACGAACTTGGAAGCTCGTGAGTAGAAGAGTGGAGGATTTGGTGTTAAAAGTCACGAGGTGCGAGGTCGCGAAGTGACGAAGTGGCGAGAGGATCAGGAGTGTCCATCTGGGTAGGACAGGTGGCAGAGATCGGAGAGATCTCACGAACTCGGGAGTTCACAGGGTGAAAGCCCAAATATTGGTTGCTCAAAGTTGTGAGGTACGAGGATGCGAAGCGGCGAAGTGGCAAGAAGATTAGAGCCATTCATATAAGAAGGACAAGTGGCGAGAGATCGAGGGATCTCGCGAACTCGGGAGTTCGCAGGGTTAGAGCCCAAATATTGGGTACTCAAAGTCACGATATCGCGAGGAGCGAGGAGGAGATAGTCGTTGGATCCAGATCGTAAGAGGACCATTGGATCTTCACGTGGGATCGCATATTGAGGTCTCGTGAGAAAAGGTCTGAAATTTTGGGCGTGGGGATCGCGAGGTTGCGAGAAGGCGATACCCTGACAGCTGGAGAGCAGTGTGGGCCATAGCAGAATCGACAAGTGGAGTATAGGTGGCACAAAGGATTCGCAAGTCGCGAAGTGCCGAGGAGCCAAGATTGTTTAGGATGCATGGTAGAGCATAAGGTGGGACCGCGTGGCCGAAAGGTGGACACGTGTTGCCTGAAGACAGGAGTCAGCGTTCCGTTGAATTCTCGCATCTCGGGGATTCGCGGAGTAGGAGGGTGAAAACTCGACGGTTAAACCGACAAGGTTGCGAGGTTGCAAGGTAAGGTCACGGTCGCGGAGGTAGTGGTCATATGGTGGGAGCTGAACCTGGAGGGCCAGCGCTTGAAGGAAAAGGAGCTCATCTGAGAATCAGAGGTCGGGAGTTGGAGAGTATAGTGACTCTCGACAGCAGAACCGACGAAAAACCGAAACCCCGATAGTGAGTCGGGGATACCCACGGCTAAGTGCAGGGGCCGAGAAGGAGGAAAAGAAAGGACCTATGGATAGGGTCAGGTTTTTATCAGGGATTCCACTTGGAAATCTAAGAGCCGCTTCAGCTCAGAAGCAAAAGGAGATTTGAACAATCCTGTGAGCGGGAGAGCGCGACGGGGTCACGGTCGCGTATTTTCCATGCTGCATCATTCAATGGCGGAGACCTTAGCATCATACTTCAAGAGAATTGATCTCAACACTTTTTGTACAACCAATGATTCATTGAGCTCTTCACCTAATCCTCTGATAGCATTAACAACTTCATCAACTCTAAGAAGATAGGTTGCAATATCTTCCTTTTCATTCATCTTCAATTTTTCAAATTCTGCTCTATGTCGTTGAAGCTTAACCTGCTTAACTTTTGGATCACCTTCGTAGATATTCTTGATTTTGTCCCATACCTCTTTAGCAGTGTTGCATCCTATCACTTTTCTAGCAATGGTTGGTGCCAATGCTACTAGAATAACATGTTTGGATTTTGAATTACAACTCATAATCTTCTTCTCATTTGGATCGGTTGGAGCATTATTTGGGATTACATAGCCATTTACAACTAAGTGCCAAATGTCTACTTCCAAAGCCGTTAGGTAAGTTTTCACTCTATCACTCTAGTATGCATAATTTATTCCATCAAATTTTTGAATCCCATTTGAAATGTGCTCATGGTCATCCAACTCTGCTCAGGATTTTCCTTCAAGTGGTTAAACTGTTTTGAAGGCAAGCTGCTCTAAAGCCAATTGTTGATACTGAGAGGGGGGTGAATCTATATCAAGTACAATTTAAAGCCTTTTTCAACTTATACTTAAACCATTCAACTATGTCCAATGAGAAATGAACAATACTATAAGATTTACACCAATACACCACAATACACCATGCACAATATATGAGAAATAATCAATAGTTATTATTCAAGGGAAGTAATGACTTCCAATGGTAGCTACAGATTCCAAATATAAAGGGAGGGATAAACCTCCAAGAGAAAGATACAATCCTCCAATATCAAGAGATATTTGAACTCTCCATCCTTGCCCTTCCTTCCACCCAAAAATATATGAGAGATAATAAAACTTTACATTAAATCATCACCATCAACCAATCATCACATAGAACCTAATAATGCTTCCTGAGACTTCTTAAATTTCTGCAATTCTTCAATTCTTGGAGTACTCTGATCCTGTAGATAATATTACTCAATGTATTCTCTGAAAATCCTCCAATTTTCACTCCTTGAATCCTCCCCAAAAAGAGGTTATAGAAAGAATGGTAGACTTTATTCAATTCTGGTCTATTCAGGAGAGTGACCTTGAACAGAATTCCTCGCACTCAATAATTAACATATGATTCTAAAAGTCACACACAAGAAACAAAAGTCTGTACTATTTCCAATTAAATTTTTCCCACTTCATTTGGATTCTTGATGAAGAAGTTATGACTATTTTACCTGGAACACCTATTTATTGACTAGATTTAGGACTAGTCAGAAACCCTATCTTCCACAAAGTGTATCTCCATAATTATATAGAATCAAGAGATAATATTTTTACCAAAGGTACCTTGATATGTCTTTTCAATACCATAGCAATTTCACCATCTGAATCATTCTCAAAAAAAATTTATAGCAAAAATGGTAAGATGACCTGAAAATAACATACCTTAGAACACATCACCAAAAGACTTCATCTTCCCTTGAAATCCAACCTTCGTTTCTTCTTATTTCCTCTGAAATTTGACTTGTATCAAATGAATGTATAATGAGGTTTATTTATACCATTTATGTCACTTTCTTTAAACATTAGGGCCAACCTGACACTTTCTTATTTTGTAATTCTTTTCTTTAATTATCTTCAAGGCCTACATGTACTTCCTTCTTCAATTCACTTTGTCATCTTAAAAAATTCATTTCTCCTCAACCGTGAGGATCCACGTGAGGTGCCACATACCACTAGAAACAACATGATGTATACTATCCATCCATGGGTGTTGTATCTGCATGTGCATTTTCCTTCATGTCCAAATACCTTCATCAATCTTGCGGTCCAAAACCCATGACTAGGGTTGACATCAATGACAACAACCAATATTCCAATAGTGATTAGTAATATCGACACTAGTTCTATTATTTTGCGCACTCATTCATCCATCTGATCTAAGTGTGTATGTCGTATGAGCTCAGCATCGTGGAGAAAATCATCAAATAAGTTCTCATCGATCTCATGGTCGAGAGAGTAATGTTTACAAGTATTCAAGCGTCCTCGACAAGAGGAGTGTAAGCCTCTTCATCGACCGCTCATGGATCCGGACCATCCTGAGTCATCAAAAAAAAGAGAAACAACCATAGAGATGACCTAACAAATTTGTAGTTGATCCCGACCGTATTGCCCGATTACATCCCGCCTCTAGCTGGAGTGGTAAGTCGAGATAGTGTACCAAGATATTTTGAGTACACCATGGTTACTGCATACCTCCTGAAGGGTATACATGCAGTAAGAGTACAATAGGACAAGATCATAGTGTTGAATTTCAACAACTTCAATTCAGAGATTGCAAGAACTATAGTATGCTTACTCCATATAAATACCTGACTAGGACGAAGGGGAAGAACTCAAAGATAATCCCCTAGCCATGGATGATGAACCTCACACGGTCCACCTTGTTGAATGTAATGAAAATCCCACACTTCAAAAGGCACTAGGAAGTTAAATCTTGTGTCAAGATACTACTTTCATATTACCATGGCAGCTACTTATGGCTCAACCACCGCATCATATTCGATATGACGTTGATCCATAGGATCACCGGATTGAGTATGCAAGGACCCAATCTGCAGGACTTCTATCCAGGAAAAGCCATAGATTGCATGTTAGCACAGAAGATCAAGGATACATACGATGATTTTGAGAAGGGGATGCGAGGCTACAAGGTATCCTCCATCCAAAATGGCATAGTGCGCCTAGCATGTCAGTTAATTGCAGGGAATCTAGTAAGGAAGAACTGACCCACGTAGGTCACAGGCTTTGTCGTTGACCTTGTAGGGAAGTGCGTGGAAGGTCTACAGATGAACTGGGCGAAGTACCTAGTTAATCAGCTTGAAGTAGACTACCGCAAAGAACAAGATCAAGGCTATGAATTCCATTTTAGTTGGTTCTTGATCCTCATCGCATTTGTTGCTTTGAAAATGCTGGAAGGTGAGACCTTCCCAGACATCGAGCCATTCGAGCTGCTTGCTGCGAAGTTCACCATGCTCTGGTACTTGAGCGATATGAGCAAATAGTGGAAGTCAAACATTGTTTTTAACACATATTACCTCCAGCTGAAGCGATTTGTTGATGATAAACCTCACATGACTCTGAGCACCCTATAGAGATTTCGACCCCAAATGAAGTTCTGCATAGATCGACACTTCATCTACATTATAGCATGAGCATATGAGCATAAGGAGGATCTTCAATAATACTACAAGCTCACATAAGAGGACCTTGAGGAGATCACTAAGGACTGGTCAGTGGACCTCCTTATTCCCACAAACACTACAGAGATGTCTGACCCTGACATCCCAGAGACCATGCAAAACTAACAGGACACACCCGGACCCAGCAGAAGGAAGAAGATCGAAGAGGTCCAAGACTTAAGAAGAACCTCGGGCAAGATAAATGACAAAGAAGATGAAAAAAAGCAAGGTGAAGTAACACCGCCCAGAGACGAGATTGATCCCCTGAAGAAGACAAAGGTTTCTCCCCCAAAACCTTCTTCCCAAAAGAAATCCAAAGCCACTGTGACCAAGATGCAGACCGTACTCACTACTGATGATTTTGACTTCATCATAGTAGCTCTAAATGATGCCTTGCAGGAAATCGTGGAGAAACAAGAAACCAAGAAGGAGTAAATGTATGACAGAATTGAGGTTGAAATCCAAGGGATACAATGGGCCCTTCAGTCTAGTCGCCCAGTATCCACTGCGCCCTTTCCATCGAGAGAGCCAGATTTGGGAGATGAGGCAGCCCAACTCCACTGACTAGTATATGCAACCAAAGCTCGCCTTCGTCGCGCACAATAAGAAACAGAACAAGCCACCCAGACCTTGAAGCAAGTGCAAGGAGTACTCGTAGAACAATGTTGAGTTGTGGAGTAGGATAAGGTTTCTCTTTAGGCAAAGTTTGAAGAGGAGAAAACATAGATGCAACAAGAAAAAGAACAATTGCTCGTAGAGAAAATCGAAGTGAAAGAAGTAGTCAATAGAGAACTTCACTCTATGACAGGCTTAGAGCCATAGGTAGAAGACCAGGTCACGCATCAATTAGAACATATTGCAAGAGCTATCCAACAGCTACAACAAGGAATAACAAACTTAGAGCTCTGCATAGTGTCTAACACTCCATAGGATGTAAGGGATCAAAGAGAAGAAAATTCTCGAAGTGTAGTTGAAAGAATCAAGGGGCTCACCATGGAATGTAAGCAATTGAGTGATCACAGTGCCCAAATGTATGAGAGACTCACTGAGAAACCAGAACTGAATACACTATTGTCACAGCTCCAAGAGGTAAAGTATCAAGAAGAAATAATACAGGTGTAGTTGAATCCCCTGTCAGCTATTGAAAGGATTAAGCGATCCCAAGAGTAGCGCAATTCTCAATAGCAGGTCCATGCCATTCAGAGCAAAGTCATGGAAGTGACTCAGAGACTCCAACCTATAAAGGACGAGGCTTACCATCTATTCACAGAGATCGAAGGCCAAGGAGAAAAAATGGAGCAATTCGTCACTGCAGCAGAACAATGCCTAGAGGGATCTGTCAACGAAGTTGTTATCCAAGAGTTCACTGAACAAGAGGCCATGACACAACAGCAAGTTGAAGCAGCTTGATCCAAGATCTAGGTTTTTGAGATAGAATTATCCAGATCAGAGTGACTCGGGGCAAGTCACAAGTGAGTGTTGGGGGCCTGTTGTCCCTTGACCAAGTTTTGAGGATCCTTGGTTAGGTTTGAACTATTTTTGGGACTTTGACAGGATGTCGAAGGTGGATCACAAGACGAAGTGAAGATCATGGGATCTTGGCCCCTTTTAGGGCCCTTTTTGGGATTTAGGATTATGTAATGGGTATGTGGATTTCGACCCATGGGTTTACCCATGTTTAGGCCTGATTTTGTAATGTATAAATAGATGTCTAGGCAATGTAAGAAGTAGTGCATCTATGTGATGTGGTGTTGAGTGCTAGATTTCAATCTATGTGATCGAAAGTGATAAGTGTTGAGTGGAGATTGCTTTTGTGCATACTGTATGAGGCTGGCAGAGCTCAATGCAAGCAAGTGTAAGAGATTAATAAAAGGCTTAGTGATGTAACCTAGCCCGGGGAAGGAGGATCTAGCGAGGTGCATAGATCTCCTATCCTCTTCGGAGTAGGGTTTTTGTGGATATGTGCATGTAACTGATTGAAGAAGCTAATAAATAAGATGAAGAGTTGGTGGACGTAGCCCCGGGGTGGGGGTGAACCATGTACATGTTGTGTTTCTCTGCTTTGTGCAATGTATTGATGTGTCTATATGTTAACTTGCTTAGTGTTTCAATATAGATGAATGGTAGATATATATGTTAATGATATGTTCTTAATAGTATGGATGAATACTAGATATGGCCTATGTGGATGTGCTTAGTGATTGAATATAGTAGATCTGGCTAAATAATGCAATGCTATGTAATTAGGGTTTAACTGCACTGTAAACTAAGACTAGATATTGATGAACTATAATTGCTAAGTGCTATGTAAAGTGTTACAATCACATATCTGTGTCCCAACTAAGGTTGCATACACTAGATTCCTGCAACCACCCTTGCCTCTACCTCGGGTGAGACTTCATCTTCTTCGCAGGTGCTGCCAAAAGGGCCGATAGTTAGGGTTTTGTTGGAATGTTGTTGTAGTGTTGAATCCTGGGTATACCCCTGTGCCAACATGTATGTACTTCCTTTTCTGAACCCTTCCTATTGTAGATATTTATCCGGTCTAGAGTACCATGCTCTAGGAGCCTATTTTAGACCATACAATGTCTTATTCAATTTACACACATAATCTGCATTCTCTGACAACTGAAATCCTTATGGTTGTTCAATGTAGACTTCTTCTTCAAGTTCCTCATTTATAAGAGATGATTCCACCTCCATATGATACACTTTAATATTCTTGGAGCATGCATAATCTAAGAACAATTGGATTGATTCCATTCTGGAAACTGGGGAAAATGTCTCTTCAAAGTCGATTCCTTCAACATGTGCATATCCTTTACATACCAATCTAGCTTTTTTCCTTGTATATGTCCACCTTCATTCAATTTATTTATGAAAACCAACTTAGTGCCAATCACATTCTTATTCCTTGGTCTTGGAAACAATTCCCAAGTGTCATTCTTCTCTATTTGATCCAATTCTTCATTCATGGCCTTATTCTAGAATTCATCCTTGTTGTCCTCTTCAAAATTGTTTGGTTCAATCATAGATAAGAGTGCTAGGTACATTTGTTTTGGTGAACAAATTCTTCTTCTAGACTCAACTCTTGCATCCTTGTTTCCAATAATGTGATCTAAAGGATTATTCTTTTGTACTCATTTGCTAGGTGTGTTTGGAGGCACTTGATGAAATTGATCTTCTACTTCTGTTTGATCTTATTCATCTTCCCCTTCTACTTCTTCTTTGTAAAGTTGTTCCAATGATTCATTTTATTCTTCCTTTAATTCTCGTCCACCTATTTCATCAATTGTTACATTGATGTTTTCCACAACTTTGTTCAACCTCTGATTGTAACATTTGCATGCTTTCCTTATACTTGAGTAACCAAAAAGTACTCCTTTGTCCACAAGAGTCAAACTTTCCCATTCCACCATCTTCTCTTTTGATGTAGCATTTACTTCCAACTACTCTAAAGTGCCTCACATTTGTTGGTCTTCCTTTCCATAGCTTGTAGGGAGTTTTGTCCGTGTTTTTTTTAGCATTACCCTATTTTGAATGTAAATTGTTGTATGCACTGCATGTGTCCAAAAAATATTTGTCAATTTGGAATCCATTAACATTGTTTGAGCCATTTCTTGTACTGTCATGTTATTTCTTTCAACAACTCCATTCTGCTGAGGTGTCCTAGCCACATAGAATTACCATTTTAATCCATGCTTACTGCAAAAGTCCATAAATTCCTTTGATGTGAACTGTCCTCCATTATCATATCTCAAACATTTGATTTTTGAATCCATTTCATTTTCAACCATTTCCTTGTAGACCTTGAAGTTTTCAAAAGCTTATGACTTATTCCTGAGAAAGTAAACTAAAGTCATTCTTGTATAATCATCAAATAATAACATAAATTATTTCTCACCTTTTAAACCCTTTGTTGTAGTTGGTCAGTATGCACAATTTCCAGTGGTCTTGTCGTTGAATATTCCTTTGATTTGAACCTGGTCTTTGTTTGCTTTCCTTTTTGACAATGCTTGCATAAAGTGTTGGTTGGTTTTGTGATCTGGGGAATTTCTCTAACTGCTTCCTTTTTGTTGACTTTGACAAGGTTATCAAAGTTTATGTGACTCATTCTTCTATGACATATCCAACCTTCATCTTTCTTTTCTAGAAAACACTTTTCATTTCCAAATTCACTTAATACATATATGCTTCTTGAAGTTCTTGCAACTGTTGCAATCAATTTTCCTAAACCTTCTTTTCTTATATCGCACTTCTGTGAATCAAAAGTAATTTTATGGCCTTGGTCACACATTTGACTTACACTTAGAATATTATGTTTCATATATTCTATTAGAAGAACATTTTCTTCCTTGGTATTCTTGTTTCAAATTCTGATGGTTCCTTTTCCAATGATTTTAGCTGAATCATCATTTCCAAAGGAGATTGATCCATCTATTTCCTTTCTTAATGTAAGAAACCTATCTTTATCACCTGTCATGTGTTTTGAATAGCCACTATCAACATACCAACCACGTTTGTTATGCTTAGATTGTAGAGCGAGTGTGCATTCTTCATTTCTATACTGATTCTGCTTTCTTATCCATGTTCTCTTCTCAGGTTCCTGTCTGTGACTATTGTTGTTCTGTTGTGGTTCTCTAGGAAGGACTTTTATTCTACAATATTTTTCCATGTGTCCAAAATTGTTGCACTTGTAGCATTCCACTTCAGTGCTCAATGATTCAAACATCTTATATCTTCTTCTCTGTGTTTCAATAGGCCTTCTTGGATAACCATTTTGTGTATGACTTTCAAAGTGGTTTATGTTCCTCCTATTAGCTTTGCAATTTACAACTTTATGTCCAAAATTATTGCATGCATAACATAAACCAAAAAGGATAGTTTGATACCTGGGAGTTGAAGATATTATGTAAGGAGTTACTCTTATGAATCCTTCTTCTTCCCGAGGCCTATTTGTTTCTGTTAGTCATTGATTATGAAATCTACATTTTCTTGGTGGAGGAGTGTCCATGTAATCTTCCTTGTAGATCTTCCTATCCCCTTTGATTGTTTCTGCGTAGATTTTTGGATATTTTTCTTGTTCTGTTGTTTTGGAGCTTGATCCCTTTTTTGTCTGATTCTATCCAAGTCCAAACTTGTCATGATGAGGTTTTTGACTGTTGATAATGTCATCCAAAAATTTTGAGCTTTTCTACATATTTTTCTTTTGAGGATCCTTTCTCAATGTGATAATCTATGCTTCCAAATTTCCAATGATCATGTCTCTTTATTCTAACTGTTCTTTGATTTATTCTTCAATTCTTATATCTTCTTCTATTTGAACCTTCAATTTTGTGATCATGTGTTATAGTTCCTGGGTGTCTTCTTTCTTGTCTACTTCTGCTTGTAGCTTCTTGTTTTTCTTCTTTTCTCTTCTTATAAATTCTATGGAACTCAATAATTCTTTTCGGTAGTCAACTTCTGCCTCTTCATATTATTCTTTGGTGTCTTATTTATCAAATTCTTCTATTTCCATGAATAGAACTCTTTATGTGTCACTGTCATTGACTTCATCTTCATCTGATGAGCAGATGTATTCTTTGGTGCATAAGATTTCCTTGAAATCTTTCGCTTTGGTTCTTTTGCCTTTATATGTTTTTTTTCTAATTGAGTAATATTCATCATTCTTCTTCTTTTTCTTATGAGGAAATTTGTTAGAAAAATGACCAATACCATCACAATTAAAACAAATCAATGGAAACATACCTTTATATTTGTCGTTGGTTCCCTTGTTCAATCTTCTAACAAAGTTGGCCACTTCTTCATCATCTTCTGAGAAGTCATTGTTGTTGCTATGTTATTTTTCTTTTTTCTTTCCCTTTTCCTTTGACCTTTTGGATGCTTTGAAAGATGTTTCTTTTATATCTGGATTTTCCTATACAGTTCTCATTTCATTTGTTGTGAAGATTCCATTTAGTTCATCCATGATTATTGAGTCTAGATCTTCTCTTTCTTCTAGTGCTGATATCTTAGGATCAAATCTCATAGGAGGAGATCTTAGTACCTTTTGAACAATTATAGATTCTTTAATTTATTCTCTCAATCCTATAATTTCATTCATTGTTTCATCGACTCATAAGAAGTAAGCTATAATATTCTTATCTTCCTTCATCTTTGGTTGTTTGAATTGACCTCTATAAGTTTGAAGCTTTGCTTCTTTGAATTTTGAATCTCCTTCATAAATATTTTGAAGTTTGTCCCAAATATCTTTAGCATATTTATAATGTATAAATTTGGTATATACTGATTCACCAAGACCATTTAGAAGTGCATTTGTGGCTTTGGAATTATTTAGACTAATTTTTGTTGCTCTTTCATTTGTTGTCAGAAATGTAGGTTCTTTGTATCCATCTACAACTGATTGCCAAATTTCAAATCCATGTGTCTGTATATATGTTTTCATCCTTCTGCTCCAAAATGTGTACTTTTGTCAATCAAACTGTGGTATTCCATTTTTATACATGTTGTTGCTCTCCATGATCTACCTTTCAGTGGTTAAACTGACTCCTGAAGAAACTTTTTTTGATACCAATTGTTGGATTACTAAGAGGGGGGGTGAATCAATAATAGAGCAATCTAATCCCTTTTAATCATAATGTGCAATTGTTATACTTCTTTATGATCAATGTAGCATTATCATCCAATAGTTGTAGAGTAAATAAACGATGAACAAATGAGAATTCATAGACATACACAGTACACCAATGTTTTTACGTGGAAATTCAAAGTGGAAGAAAACCACATAATGATTTTTCTTATATGTATTTAAGAATTACATTCATTGGAAGCACCAAATTATTTTTTTTTCCATCAACAACTAGAAGGAGGCTCCAACCCCCTAGTTTCTCAGGTTACAACTTGAGGGAAGCTCCAACTCCCAAATTCTATGGCTACAACTAGAAGGAGGCTACAACCCCCTATGTTCTTCGGCTACAACTAAAAGGTGGCTACAACCACCTATACTTGCCCTATCCAACCTCCATGAAATATAAATTCCAAATGTAGGAAATACATAACTTTTGTTGAATCAACCACTCCCACTTTCAACCTGTATCAATCAACTTGCACCAAACAACATGTGCCAATAACATGAACCATGCATTAACCTGTACCTCAACCTCAACAACACGCCCTCATCAATTTCATCATCCAAATATGATTTGTAACTCTGTAACATACCTGGTGTATATGATCACATGCCTGCAAACCTTCCTTAACTTTAACAACAAGAGACTATCATTTTCATCAAACTTTACTTTAGTCTCACATGACTAATTTTGGATTAGTCAACAAACCTAACTTGCAATAATCATAACTATGTATCTGTAATGAATAAAGATATGAAAATAGTACACAAAGTTCTTCAATGTATTTTATGCAATTCCTCATGGTTTCACTACTTGTAACCCCTCAGAAAATGAGTTATAGAAAAAATGGCATACCTTGTTGAATTCTTGATTATTCTAGAGAGAGAACTTGTAGAGAGTTCCCCACATGGAATATTTGTTGTATGGATGTGAAAATGGTACACAGAATATCACAGACTCTACTCTAACCAATACATTTGGACTTACCGAATTTGGATCTGCTATGAAGAAGTTATGGCATTTTTACCCGAAACACTTGTTTTATACTAGTTTCAGGACTAGCCACAAACCCTATTTTCCATGGAGTGTAACTCAAAAAATACACTGACCCACAAGCTGGAATTTTTATCGCAATTGCTTGAATAAATATTTTCAACAACCTCCATATGTCACTGTCTGAATCATTGTAGAAAAAAAGTTATTGTGAAAATTGTGAGATGACCTGTAAAAAACATACCTTAGAACGCATCATCAAAAGAATTTATCCTCCCTTGAATTTCATCCTTCTTTACTTCACCTTCCCTCTGAAATTCTCCTTATATATCCTTTGGTTACCTCGGTCACTTATAGATATTCAATATACTCAAATGGAATACTAATGGGAGACCCTTTCTCTCTTATTTATATTTTCCAAGTAGCTTCCTCTAAAAGTATCCACTTAACCACTTTTTCCACTTAGCCACTTTGTCCACTTAACCAACATTGTTCACTTAGCCACTTTGTCCACTAAACCAAAATTTTCCATTTAGCCACTTTGTCCACTTAACCATTTTGTCCATTTAGCCACTTTCTCCACTTAACCAACTTTGTCCACTTAGCCACTTTGTCCACTTATCCACTTTGTCCACTTAACCAAACTTGTTCACTTATCCACTTTGTCCACTTAACCAACTTTGTCTACTTAGCCACTTTGTCTACTTAACCAACTTTGTCCACTTAGCCACTTTGTCCACTTAACCACTTTGACTACTTTATTATTTAAATAATTTATCTTTACTTAAAACTTTTTGTTGCAACTAACTTTTATATAATTATTCAATTCATAGATTCTTTTCCCTTAACTAACTTCTTGTTGCAACCACTTTATTATTTAATTTATTTCTTGGTCAACCACTTTGACTATTCAAAATTCTCATCACAACTACTTTACTATAATTACCAAACTCACAAATTCTTGTTGCAACTAATTTATTTTTAATTATTTTCTTATTGCAACAACTATACCCATGATTAACTCCTAGTTTCACCCACTTTGACTAGTCAACGTCTTCTAGGAGTTTCTAGAGTAATTTGAATTCTTTTACCTTCTAGGGGATTCTAGATAACTCATGAGGGTTCTCCAACTTCACAAGGCCATAACTCTCTAACAATGAGGAATTATGTGACGTCCCAAATATCACCAAAAATGTAATGACATGTAGTATTCATCTAGAATAGTCTTACCTATAAATTCATTAATCTTCATGCCCTTATACCTCAAACAAACTTGGGTCCCTTAACCATACCTTTGTGCTACCAAAATTTTCTACCATACTTTCTTCAAGGGTTGACATCATTGTCAACCAACCCAATTAATCAACAATTTATGTCAGTGGATGTTTTCATCGATAGATATTGCCATCAATGGATGTTATCATCAGTGGATGTTGTGAGGCTCGTTGGGGCATGAAGGATACATGTGACTAAGGTTTGAAGTATTTTTTGTGGAATGAAACATGTAGGTGACGTCAAAAGTAATTTTTGTATGAATATATTGGATTGGTGTCTACACATATATTGTTTATTCAATAATCAGGTGAAGGGATTGGTGTCTCCAACAGGATGGTGCTTGCAAATATTGTTATAGTACGTTGGTGCCTACAAGTGTTGTTGATTTGGTGCTCAGTTGAGGAGATTGGTGTCTCAAGTAGTTTTATGCCTACATATTGTTGAGTTGGTTCTAATATAAGGAGATTGGTGTCTCTATTAGGTTGGCTCCTATAATCTTTGTAACAGTAGGTTGGTGACTACATGAATTTATAAAGATAAGTTTTATGGTTTTCCCCCGATTGGGTTTGCATGTTAAACTTTGTGCATTGTTATTTGATTTTATATGTGATTATTATTTCTCATTTAATGAATGATTTATGAATGTTCAAATAAAGTGAAAATTGTCTTATACTAATTCACCCCCCCTCTCAGTATAAGCATAAGTTCAACAATTTTTTCTTGGAGTTATGATGATTTAAGTGAATATGACAATTATATCTTCCACCATGTTGTACCATTCAAAGAGGGATAAAAACCTTTAAATAAAAAGTTTATAATGATAAATCCCAAATTGAATCCCTAAGTTAAAATGGAGTTGGAAAAAATGGAAAAGAATGGTATAATTTTTCCAATGAGACACTCAAAACGGATTTCAAATCTTGTGTTAGTGAGAAAAACGAATGGATAAATTTGTATTTGTGTTTATTTAAGAGATCTAAACGAAGAAAGTTTCAAATAAAATTACCCACTCCCAAACATGGATATCTTATTACAACATGTCACCGGTTTTGCATTAATGTCTATGATGGATGGATTTTATGAATATAACCAAGCTCTTGTGGTTGAGGAAGATAGAAAAAATACTACATTCATTACACCATGGGGGACATATGATTATATCCTTATGCCATGTGGACTAAAGAGTGCAAGTGAAACTTTTCAAAAGGAAATGGACCATGCTTTTAAAGATCTAATTGGAAAATTTACGACAAACTACCAAGATGATTCTTCAATTCATTCGAAACTAAGAGAATGACATTTCATACATATCATACAAGTCTTTGAAAAATGTAGAATTTATGGAATATATTGGAATCCAAAAAAGAGTTTTCTTGCTATATCGGAAGGAAATATCTTGGGTCATGTTGTGAGCAAAGAAGGAATATACATCGATCAAGAAAGGGTTAAAGAAATAAATGATATAAATCCTCCCACATCACAAAAAAGAGTACAATATTTCTTTGGAAAGATAAATTTTGTTTGAAGGTTTGTTCCAGATTATGCTACAATTGTCAAGCCAGTCAATAAATTGTTGAAGAAGGATAAAAAATTTGAATGGACATCAAACATTCAAAATGTTTTCACGTAAACCAAACATGATATTACTATTTCCCCTATTCTTGCCAGTCCTAACTTTGACAAAGATTTTATATTATATTCATTTTCTCTAGAGGAAACTATTGTCTCAATCCCCACCTAAAAAAATGAGAAAGCAGAGGAACTTCCAATTGATTTCATGAGTAATACCTTGCATGATTATGCATTAAAATACTTTATGATTGAAAAGCAAGTTTTTTCCTTGGTCAAGGTAATAGATCATTTCAAGAATTATATCTTGTCAGCTCACATTATTCCTTATGTGCCACATTCACCAGTAATGATGTTGCTCAATCAACAACTCAGAGAACATAGATGAGAAAATTGGTTATCAAATCTTAAAGAGTATAATTTAGAGATTAAACCTTTGAAATTTCTCAAGGGGAAAGGACTATGTAAATTCATGACTGGAATAGAAGTTGAAAATATCTATCCCCCCAATACAATTGATGTTGTCATATCGAGAATAAGTTTAGCAGTGTCTAAATGGTATAGGGACACACTATTTTATCTAAAATATGGTCAATTTCCTCATGGAATGTTTTCTAAAGAAAGGATGACTTTGAAGATGAAAACTAATCAACACATACTAGTCTCATAAGATCTTTTTGAAAGAAATTTTGATGGAATTCTATTAATATGTTTATATTGTCCAATGTCCAAGGAAATACTTCAAGAATTTCATAATGAAGTTTATGGTGGAAATTTTTTGTTAGCTATAACTACTCATAGAATCATTCATGAAGGTTATTATTGGTCGAATATGTTCAAAGATGCTTATACAATGATTTGAAAATGACTCCCATACCAACAAGTTTCTGGGAAGATGAAGAGGGCTACAATGCCACTATAATCTATAACAATAGAGGAACCATTTTCGCAATGGGGTCTGGATGTGATTGGTCCAATAAATACAAAATCGAGTAAAGGACACGCTTATATTATCAGTGAAACCAAATCTTTTACCAAGTGGAAATGAGCTATTTCTTTAAGGAATGTTGATTCAGAACAATTGATCATTTTCCTAAAAGAAAATATTTTGTCCAGATTTGGTGTGCCAGAAAAGTTCATAATAGACAATGTTTCAATATTCATCGATTCAAAGTTTACAATTTTTTGTGGAGAATATGGCATCATCATGGCACAATAATCCAATTATTACCCACAAGGAAATGGTTTGGATGAGTCAACAAACCAAACATTAATTCATATTCTCAAAAATACAATTACGACCGACCATAGAAATTGGCATAAAAATTTGATAGATGCACTTTGGGAAAGTCACTTCAATCCAAATGATAGCACTAGGTGTTCCCCATACACCTTGGTATATGTAAAATAAGAGAGAATACTATTTCATTTGGAATTGAATTCCTTAGTCCTTGCTATAAAAAATGAAGACACAAAAGAGCAATCACCCTTGCAAAAAATATACCATAAACTTATGCAACTCAAAGAACAAAGAGCATAGGTAATAACGACAATAAGCAAAAGACAACAAGTGGTTAAAATACATTTTGATAAGAGCACTATTGTGAGATATTTTCAAAAAGACTAGACAGTTTTGTTGTGGGACAAAAAAAAAAAAACCATATTTTGATACAAAGTTTTAAGAACTCTCTATTGGTTTTTACCATATTGAGATGGTCATTGGTTACAATTCTTATTTTTTGAACGATATGAAAGGAACGATTCAACCATTTCCCGTGAATGGGAAATATAGTAATCATTTCTTCTGTTAACCCCTAACTCTTAACTTGTATATAGTCATTTTATGTACTCCTTTGTATATTCTTCATCAGTTTATCTCCTATTCCCTTTTTCCTTATTCCTTTCTTTTTCAACTCCATTTTCCCAATGGACAAGATTTTTTGGATTCTCAACAACCCATAAGGGTTCATTGTCCCACAATTGGAGCTGAATGTTAATCTACATTCATTGATCAACATTGGTGTGTGTGTGTGTATCCATCCTTAATCTTATTATTTTCTTCTTATGTTCCTTGTATATTATAGACTTAACCATTTTTTCCCTTTAAAATGCATGTTTCGTATTGGGATACCATCAAGTTCGCAAGGCCACAAACCCACAATTCTATACTTGGTCACTTTTCTTACCTAATCATCGCAAAACCTAGTCATTTTTCTATGTTGTGGGAGTCCCGTTGCGGGAGACCAATCCATCCTTCATCTCGCAAATTATTTTTCCCTACAACCCACAAACCCACAGGACTCAGAATTACCTCTTCTATTTCCACATCATTTATAATGCACCACTTATTTTTTCCATACTTATTCAATTTCTTGATTGCGTATGCGGGACAACCTTCCATTCCATTTTCCTTCTCACAAGACCCATATTCCTGCAACCCCATGTCCTCCAAAATTATTCATCCACTTCTACAACCTACAAAATCTACTTTTATTATACTTAATTTACTTTACCATTTCGGATGCAGAAGTCCCTCTTAATTATATTTTCGTTCTTCATACCTCGCAGTCCCACATCTTTCTATAATGATTCCACATACTCCCAAATTAAAAAAATTAAAAAGAAAATTTTTATCTGCAACAACATATTTGTATAGTCATACTTAACATATGGTTTATTAGTATTCAACTTGATGCATTTATCTGATCGTTGTGGTTTTACAATGACAAAATAAGGATGGGTGATGTTCACTATCATTTTTGACAATATATCGAATGTCAAATCAAACATGAACTCTACTTGTTTGATGGGTAAGTATATATTATCTTTATTGTATCCTTTACCTTTGTATTTGTTCATATAGTAGTATTATATCACTATTTATTACCCTTGTAATTGGTTTCTATTCTATAAAGGATCAAATTATTATTCCAAGGCTTAGGAAAGAATTTGATTTCTCTTAGGTAAAATTTTCTTTTCACCACTATTAATAATTTTACTATATCGAGGATTAGAGGCATTACAACCTTGTGTCAGTATTTATATTGTTGGATTACTGAGAGTGTGCGGGGGGGTGGTGAATCACTAATGAGAAATTTATACCACTTTTAACCACAATATATATTCTTTATCTTTACCAACAAAATCCAACAATTTATCATCAATGTATCATATATGAATGCATCCAATCATATATATATCATAAGCATGTAAACATAAGCAACATCACTTCAACATCACATCAATAACACTGTACACCAATATTTATGTGGAAACCCAAATGGGAGAAAACCATGGAATTATTTCTTGTATATATCAAGAATTCATTCATCGGAAGCACCAACCTCCAAATTCTCCATCTAAAACTGGAAGGAGGCTCCAACCACCTATTCTCAGGATCCAAATTGAATGAATCTACAAATCCCTGATTCTTTGTCTCCAACCAGAAGGAGGCACAACCCCTTAGTTTCTCTGGCTACAACCACCTATCCTTGCCCTGTCCTACCACCCTGAAGTTAAATGCCAAATAGATGATGAAACCACTACCACACTGTCACTTTGAGATATACCATTGCAAACCTATACTAATCTGTGCCAACAACCTATACCAATAGCCTCTGATCAACATGTACATGTAACCTACCTGTATCAACAAAACCAATAGGAACGTGAAATTTCTATGATGTAGATCGTGTATGTATGCACCTTATCTATACTACATATTACGTATGTACACGACCTTTTTATACTGCAGCCTGCATACACCTTCTGAGAACTAGGGTTTTCACCTTTTTGAACTTCCACTCTTTGTTTCCCCTATTACTATTACTATCACTACCACCATCACTAATACTTTCACTGCCACTGCCACTATCTCTGATACTCAACTAGATCCTCTCACATGGATCATATACCAAAGGCACCTCTTAATTATATTTCCAGCAAACACATGCCTCAACCAATCACATACCATCACAAGATATGTGTCTCAACATTGTACCAACCTGTACCATGCATCAACCTATACCACAACCATACATCAACCTGTACCATAAACCATGTACCAACCATGTACCTATAATGTATATCATACCATGTGCCAACCATGCAAATGAACCATCTACATCAACCATGCATATCAATACATGTACCTTATACCATACCGTGTGCCAACCATTAAATGTATCTCATATACTATATTAAGAATCAAACCTGTACTATACCATGTACCATAAGATATGTTGAACAAGTAATCCAAATAGTATATCTCAACCAAGTACCATCACCACTAAGAGATTTCTCCTATGTATGTACTACCATATGCTATGTGTGTATATCAATAATGTATCAATATCAATGGTAGACCACTAACACAACAACCATACACCTTGTACCAATAAACCAAGAAGTGTACAAACAATGTATCTCACCCAACATGTACCATACACCTTAAAATGTCTCTAGTCATATGCCTCAAGCATGCTCCTCAATATCACAAAGATGTAGTCTCATAACACAATATGAAAAGCCTAAAGTATATGCTAATACCACAAAGATGTGCCTCTAACAATGAACCATGAAACCATATACTAAGTACCGAGAGTGTGTCTCAAGCATATAATAATCTTACCTCAACCATGTACCATCAAGGACCTCTAAGACATACCTTAAGCATGTGCCATATCATCCAGAATTCAAGCCTCAAATAAATACATAAATGGCATACCTTTACTAATGAGAACCTGTAGAATGTTGAGTTGGGAACTTCATTTAGACTTCAGGGACATGTTACTAATCATCCACTCAAGTTTTTCGTGAGTTTTTCAAATGTACGCTACCTCTTCATGTATATGCTATGTACATGCACTACTTTTTCTACTGTCATCCTGTGTACACCTTAGAAACTAGGGTTTTTTCAAGTTATGCAACTTTGAAACTTTCGACCCTTCAAAATTTTCGCTGCCTCAAACTTGATATGTCAAATTCAACCTCAAATTCACTAGTAGACTTTCCAATATAAATATATACCATTACCAAATTACTAGACCATAACAATCACTAAACCATTCATTAAACCATAACAATTCTCTAGATAGATGTTCTATATAAGTGTATGTGAATGTGCTAATAAATGACTCTATGAGGTGTATTTATACAAGTGATAGGTAACTCCCCTTCTCAATTTAGGTCTTCTAGGGTTTTCTTATTACAATAAATTTACCCCTTTATTAACCAACCAATTGTTTCTTGACCACTCTTTGGGGATTCCAACTTTGCAAGACCATATCTCTCTAACTGTGAGGAACTATGTGAAGTTCCACATATCAACAGAAATGAAAACAACGCGTACTATCCAAATATGAGTGTATTACCTTCATTTCCTCAATCCTTCAAATCCATATTCCTCATTCAACATTGCTACCAGAATATGCTACCATAATCCTTCAAATGTCTCCAACACAACTCACCATTACTCTCGACCATACAAATGATTATAAACTATCCAATGATCTCACCCAAATCATTTTCCACATCACTTGAACTCTCCAAGAGTTGAAATCAATATCTAAGGGTTGACATCACTATCCATGGTCCCCCTCCAAGGGTTGACATCAATGACAACCAACTATCCAAATCATCTATCCATCAATTTAAATCAATTGTCCAACAATATCCCCCTTTGGAATTGATGGAAACACCAACATTGATCGAAACACTTAGACATGGAAACAATCAGGATCAAACTCTCTCTGTGAGCATCACTCCTCATCAATGTTTCTCACTCTCCCCCTCTGACATCAATGGAAAAGGGTATCTCTTTGGGTATCTCTCCTCCTTTGGGGCTTCTCCCCCTTAATGAACTCTCCTTGGGGCTACTCCCCTTGTCTACACTACCTCTATTTCTCCATCATCATCAATTTATTTATCTCTCACCCTTTGACAAAAGATTAACTCCCCCTTGCCGATATGTCTCCTCCTGAAATTATAAATTATCTAACCAATCATGGGAAAAATAATATCTCCTCATGTTGGGATGTCTTCATTCTCTCTTTATGATGATTTTCCGTCTCTGCAAGATGTAGAGATACCTGTGAAATGTTTTATTTCCTCTCTTCCAGTATTGTTTATTTTCCATTGGTTCATCCTCATGTAATTCACTGACATATATAAAAATCATTCAAAATTGTATTTCTTCATTTACTTGTCATGTTCACTTGACCATATAGTCAAATGATTTTGCTCCAATGATATAGCTTTTGTTGACAATTTCTCTTTCCAAGTTATGATATAGATTTCATTGCTTTCCTTTCTATAATCAAATGATTTCACTAATTCCAATTGCAAATACACTACTATGCATCATTTCTGACCCATGCTCTCTCTACCTACTAAGAATCTCATGAATTCATCTTATTGAGGAAAATATATGAATTGATCTTACTCAAGCATTTTCAGATTTTGCTTGGCTAAATAAAAATAGATGGGAATCTCACCCTATGTTTATAGCCAACAAAAATAACATCCTAACTCAAAAGTATTAATTACCAGTGCTTAGGCTAGTCTTTTATTAATAAAAAGCTTGCTGGAAATTTGCCTTTTATGTAATTTTCTAAATATAACAGTTGCTGAAATAAATGTAAAGACAGAAGTAAAGACACCAAGATGATAATGAAGACAAATGAGACATAAATAAATACTTTATTTAATTCCAATTCACCAAAGAGTCATTCTTTTACAAAATTGCATGCAGAAATTTAGGACCAAAGTCAAACTTAGACATCCTCGATGGAACATACAAAAGGACCTCCAACAAAAAATAAAAAACTGAACTCTAAAAGCTGGATCAGTTTCCCACAGATTGTTGCCCACTCAAATCTGCACAATAGCCTTTGTGAGTCATGAAAACTAATTCACAAACAGATAAGTCTACACTAACTATCAAATATAGATCAACACCTCTGAAAAACAAGTGTCTGAATGATTTAATTCAGCCCCAAATCTTGTTGTCTACAATAAGACACTGCTATCATAAAAATAATTAGGCTTGTGATAAATTAAGGAATTAATGAAAACTGAACTATCTTAGCATAAACTCAAAGAGAAAACCTTAGTATGTTTCTCCTTCTATCCTCTTCTTGTTCCTCCCTTTCCTTTTGCCTTTAAACAAATTACAATTGGTTGAAGTAGTTGAACCAACTCATTAGTTATGTTAATTAAAAGACTCAACCAATTTTTAGTTAGGGGGAAAAGTAATAATCATAATAAGGGTTATAAATTAATAATAACTAGTAGGTGTGACCCCTTGTGACTCCCTTTAGCTCTTAACAATCATAACATACTAGTTAATTAAGAACAACATACCTCCTTGTGACTCCCATACATATTAACATTTGACAATTAATCTCAAAATATTTGAAATTATCTTCAAAAAAATATCTTACTCATATATCCAAAGAAAACATGTTTTCCAAAATTTCTAAAGTCAACTGTCATCAACCGTAAATAATATAGCAACTCAAAAACCATATTTCCTACTCTAAGATGCAATCTTCCCTTATTTTTGTTGTCACCCTTCAATTTTCTTGAATTTTCCTTTGGTTGCACTAATCCTTTAGGCATAATCACGTTGATCACATAGGAACAATCGTCCCTCAAAAGCATCTAGGAAGACACAAATTTGTCAGAGCCATTGGAGGGAGAGGAAGGGGAAGCAATGGATTTTTCTTTGTTAAGGGCATGGTGGGACTTAGTTTTCAATATTTTGCTAGCATGGGAGGACTGCACTGGCGAGTGGTCAGGGGCAGCTTGGACAATCTTATTGTTAGGTGGAGGAGCATGAAAAGACAAATTGGGCCAGCTATGATGTTGGGATATTGTCGAGTGGATGATCTCTCGCCATCCGTCATTTTTGGTAACCTCAAGTTGCAATGAGACATGAGGGGGCACAGGAATACCGAGGGCTTGCAGAACTTGGAAGGGAGTCCTTTCAGGCCTAGGTTGGACCACTCATTGCCCAATCCAATTGAGAAATCTGGCCTGAAACAATTGGCCTAACTCTTGTGATTCAACGTCAAAATGTATGAAGAACCTTGGCCTTCTTGGGCCTCTGTTCCAATTACCTCTCCCTTTGTTGCCTCTACCATGGCTACCTTGGCTAAATCAACACATTCTAGCATGCATGATTGATTAGAAAATAGTCTTTTAAATAACCATACATGACAACTCTTTAAAAATATGAAATAGATTTTGGCTCGGCAACATATCAGACTCATGCAATCCAATCCATACAAATTGTTAAAATGTTTGTCAATGAGCAGGGGGTGAACAAAGGGTTCTGGGATGTGAGAGGGGTTTGTATTGAGCGAAAAATGATATAATGAGGGGGGGAAAGAGCATGGTTACTTCTCAAAGAAAACAACAATCAACTGTAATGCAATCCAAAGAAAACATTCACTGTAATCCAACCAAGACAATGTAACTTTCAACTGCTTCAATACATAATTCTTCTTGACTGTAATCAATTTTAGAATAGGGAGTGAAAAATGAATGTCGGAAGGTGATGGGGTTGTAATTAACGAAAAGAGAAATAATGGTAGGGAAGGAGAGTGATTACTATTCATAAAATTAATCAAGTGAACCATAAACCATTCAGTAAATAGGAAACACCTCAATCAAATGACCAGTGAGACCTAAAATAATTATTGTGTAAAGTTCAAACAATTATGTGCATTAACTTGCTCACTGTTTGAAATAAAATACTTAAGACAGTGTCATCAACAAGACAATATGCATTCCACAAAACTCTGTAATGGAGTCCCCTTCCTTTCATTTATTCATTTGATATTTGAAGACAATTTCCAAATGCATAACCATTCATTTGTTCAGCATCAAAATCAATCACTTCTCACACATTATTTCAATCATCAAACACAACTCTAGGTTGTGCTTGATTTTGTCCTTTAATACATTAATAATCAAATTGCAATGAGGTTATACTATCACAATACCTATGCCTGTTACTATTAACATGACGGATAATCATTTCTCATGCATAGTAGATAGTCAACACAATGACCCATCCTTATCTTGCAAATATGTTGTCTTGCCAATTTAACACGTTGATGACAATCACTACTTAAACTCATACTATGTTGTGAAATAACCAACCATTCGACAAAACGCAAGTGTGTTTCTGTGATTGTAAAAGTCTGATTTTCCTTGACTCTAAAAATTAAAAAAATTATGGGCTATCCATCCAACACAACGAGGCAACAACAACATACTCGACTTCATAATACAAATATAATATTATATTTGCATAGTTTAATTCCTTTGCATTTTGTTGCATTGATTTCATTTCCTTCCAAATTCTTGTATTTTTTGTTGCTAACATGTTTATTATGCAGGTATCCTAGTAATAGATCCAATAACAGATAGCAGTGATAACAAAGGATAACATGGCCATTGTAAAATAAAACTTGAACCTAGAGTAGTAGAAAAACCAAAAAACATGCCTTATCCATCGCCAATAAAACAAGATGTTATCACCATGAAGCAGTGTTGAACAATGGCACAACATCAAAATAAGAACCATACCTGATCTCCAATCTACAAGGGGGTCCCACCTACTAGTATTATTTAGCTTTTATAATAATAGGATTTAGCAAAACTTAACGGGAAAAGATTCGTTGCGATTTTTAATCGTCAACAAACTGACGACTCCATGGGGAATTTTTTTTTCAATAGATTTAGAACTCAGAACTCATGGTTTCATAGACCAAGAATAGCAGGTCAAGAAGATATAACCAGGAAGATTATGCAACAGGAGGAAGTGAGCAGATTTAATGGAAAGATGACCGGGAATTTGGGAATAACTCATGAAAAGTGTTAAGTATGAGGGGTTTTACCACTGTATGCATAATCATTCGATCAGAATATGGTTTTAAATTAAAGGAGAAAATGTTTTTAGACTTTCTATTAAAAATCTCAATGTATGAAGAAATGGAAAGAAGAAGTGAGAGATAACCAATTCTTTATAACACAACAATGGAAATATATAACAATTTCAAGGGTCCTTCAGAAGAGACATCGTAACAACTATTGTTGTTTTAGCTGGTCATCTTCTCTCTATTATCTACATCATATACCTAGGGTTCATATCTATAAGGGTACCAACAAAGCCTAAAACTATCGGCCCTTTTGGTAAACCAGAAGGCAACACAGTACACAGAATGCACTACGCAGTCTCACCCAAGATAGCTTTAAATGGGTGGTTGTAAGACTCAGGTATTTATAGCCTAGAATTGAGCAAGATATATGGGATCTACATTCTAAGCCATTAATTATGATTTTTATTACGAACTACTATCATCCCATTTAATTTTTTGACCTCTGTGGCCTCTTTTCTTGATAACCCAACAACAATTACTCAAGCACTGTAATAACTCATTCATTCATTCAACACAACATTTAACTACTAAAAATATGACAAAGATATGCATGCATTTATCACATTACACACGTATTATCGAGGTTCACTCCCTCCTGGTCTATGTCCACAAAGACTTGGCTCTTGGCTTTCTTGTTATGGAAGTTCTGCAATTCTCATGCCTTGTGCTTACAACTCTCCTCAGATGGGTAAGATCTATGTGAGGCGAACCATATCGCACCAAGATCCTTGGCCTGCGATATAATCCTTAAGATATACCTTCTCTATTCCTCTTTAGCTCAATCGATTTACAAAAATAGTGCATCTATTCAGAAACATTCCCTACCATATCAACCTCTACAAAATTAGTAAAATTGAACCTAACTGAACCTCTTTGAATTCTTCTATGATACTTGCATATCTATTTTATATCTATCAGGCTCTTCAGCCATTTACACAAAAATCTTACAGAAAACCTAACCCTATTGTTGTTAGGTCTTCCTTCTCTGCATGCATGCTTTGCTTCCTTCCAGCTGTCGCCTCCTTCTTACATGGGTGTGTGTTGTGCTTCTTACCAGTTGTCACTTTCCTCTTGCACTCTTTCCTTACCATGATTTCTCTTCCAGATGTCCTTCTTCTTTGTGCACACTTTCTTTCCCACTTCGGCCTACTGCCAATAGGCCCCCAAAATTGACATGTGACTCGTCCCGAGTCACCTAATATTTCTAAGCTACCTTGATCTTCTTGGTGATCATCTGGAATTTTTCCCTCAGCTCTGCTTCTTTTGTCAGTGCCTGTGCAGTATTCTCCTTAATGGTATACACTACCTAAACTGCCACTTTGTTGCTCAGTATTCCTATGCATTCTTCCTATGTCTATGCCATCTGTGTTCTAGTTGCTTCTGCCTATGCAATTACTTCTGCTACCTATTCCTGTAATGGTTCTATTTGAGCCTGACGCTCCCGTTTTTGTGTTTGTGCGGTGATAAGTTCTGCCTGCATCTTCTTCAACTCTTGTGTCCCCTTGACACGTTATGGGATTGGTATGGTATTTTTCCTCTGTTTGATGTCTTGGATCACTACATTGATCATTTCCTCTTCCTTGTTCCAGCGTTGAACCTATGGATCTTCCTCCATTCTTGTCCAAAGTTGCGCTTCTTTGTCAAGCAAGGCAACTACCGTGCTAACCTACTTCTCCATCTCCTATAGTTGCGTTGTTGCTGCCTACCTCCTTTTCTCCTTTACTGTCGGTGGAGATGTTGGTGTTAGATTTTCTCCAAGGTCCTCGATATCCTTCTGGTATAGAGCAATTACCTTCGCAATCTAGTCAATATTTTTTGTGGCTGGGAGTTCATTTCCTTATGCAGTGTTTGGAAGTTTCTCAAAAATTTCTCCCACTTTGCATTCCAATTCGTTCCTACATTTTGTCTCCTTCTGAGTTTTGGATTTGGCCTGCTCATACTCTTTTTCCAGCACTTCCCATTGTTTTATTTCTTTCTGTAGCTTGACTAAGTTTTTATGTGCCCGAGACTGCATCTCATGGTCGACGCTAACCTGTAATTTGTGCCATTCCCTTGATGGTATCCGTGTTGGGACCAATCGGATGTGGTCCAAATCCTTCAATGGTGTATGTCCCATTATTTCATCCATTCGTAGCATGCTCAGTTTTATGTGGACCATTGCGTTTGTGTGTGGCATTGGGAGGGTTGGGTCTCTTTCTTTGACCTCCACTCTTTCATTGGTTTCTGTTGTTGATGGCTCTATACTTCTATTGTTAGTTTCCCTCTAGGCCTCTTCGAGCGTCCTAAGGAGCTGTCTCATTTCTGCCAGCTCTTTTTGCATATTATCCCTGTGATGTACTGCGTGGTCAAAGTCTTCTACTAGAAAATCCTGGTCCATTTCAGCTATCATTTCTCTATCCTCCTCCATCATCATATAGCCCGGTGATGCTCATTGTGCCTTTGATTTCTTGCACGCACTTTTTGTCTGTACAACCGGTCTCTTAGTTCCCCCTGGTTCCTGAATGACGGGATTTGGGGCAGTCTCCTATGCTTCCTTGGAATTATTTGGCTGTTCATTGGTCTCTTTTTGCCCCTTTTGGGTTCGTATCATATTTTCCCCTTAGTTTTCCTAAGTCGGCTTGTTTTGGCTCGTCCTTGGTTTCTTGGGCACTGAGATTTGCGGAGGCTATGTTTCTGCCTACACTGCTTCTCCTTCTGCAGGTCCTTCCGATAATTCCCGAGGAATGGATGGGATCCTCCATTCATCAGGCCATTCTCTGATGACCATGTCTATATAACCTTTTTTGATGCAGTAGCGCATCGGTAGCCATTGTTTATCTGGATCCTACCTTGGTTGTATCCACATGGCTTGACGTGTAGCCCAGAAGTTAGCGATGTTGCCATATCACATGACAACTTCTGGTGTTATTCTCTATGAGCAGCTAATATCTTCATATATGTCCCATAGGTATTATTTGAAGATGATTTCATTTACCCTCTTCTATCTGGCCTGTGGCCCCGATCTCAGTACTAGATATCTCGCTCTCGCTGGCTGTGGTCTAGTAGCAACAACTACATACTCTGGTTCCTGCCATCCCATGAAGGCTATGAGGGTGAGAAGCCATGAGTAATGGAATTATGTGCCGAGTTCCTGCACATCCTTGCAGTCCACTTGGAACAATTTTAATAGATAATGCACCTAGCTCATGAAGGTGCCTACTGCGCACTGAGCTGCAACTGCGATGACTCCTGCCGATACTTCATCTTTGCAACATTTTCTTAATAGTTTATAGGCTAAGATATTTGCGTCCAATTGTGTTGATGCATTATTGATCTGTTTGATTATAATGCCTCTTGTCCCCCTAGAGGTACCATATTTCTTCTTCATTTCCTCTGCTAATGCTTTCTCCTTGGATTTATCATCCAGAATCAGCGTGGGATCCATACCTCGGCTGGGTAGTCCTATTATCTGTGCAATAAGCTCAAAAGTTATGGAGATGGCTATGTCCAGCCATATATCCCCTTCATTCATGATTGTTAACAACTTATTAACGCATGATGTCACGTACTAGCCTCTACCAAAGTGTGAAAGTTTCAGCAACCCTAAGATGCCTATTCTGTCTAGTCCAACTGCCCACTGATGTGCCTGGCTGATTGTTTCTCCAAGTTGGTTTACCATTATGTTCTGCATGAAAACTCTTGGCGTAAGTTCCAGGTACTTGGTTTCTTTTGAGACGTCATGGTCAGAATACTTGAGCTTCCCGACGTGACCCAATAACTACGGCTCTACCTGTACTCCCTCTAGTATGTGTGGTAACACAATTTTTGCTGCCAGTTTTTTGCGAGGTGAGCTCAGTATCAGAACTTTGTCTTCTTGCTATGGTGGTTGGTACGAAGTTCCAACAATCCCTGGTTGCTGCCCTGTAAGCCATTTTGGCCAATATAAGGTATTTCTTGAGGTATCTTTTATTGGGTGATCTAGGTTGGGTATTTGCAACCGGTCTGGTTTCCCTTCTGATCCTTGATTCTGTGTCATGCCATTAACTTCCATGATTGGTTCAGTGCTTTCTGGTTTCACTTCCTGATGGGTTTCTGCTTCCTCATTCTAAGGTTCCTACCCCATTGCTGGCATGTCCTCTTTTAGGTACTCTAGTTGTGGTTGCTGAATCTCCTCCAATATCAATGTAGAGTTAACTGGTGGTATCTCTGGGGATGGGATCTCATCGATATCGACGATCTCTGACTGTTGCTGCTCATTTTCTTCCAGCGGTCCTCATGACCTAGTTTGAAATCTAGTCATTCTGGCTTGGTTTAACAGACTTCGGTGGTGCCATAGTGGTGAGTGTTGAATGTCTGCTAACTTTAGAAGACTATGGTGAGCTTTGTGCTCTTTCTTTGCTCGTTCGAGCTATTGTTGTCGCTCTCTCTCTGTTCTCCTTTTGCAAATAGACAAGTTGCTTCCATGCTCACGTGTTGTATGGGCTTTTCATGAAGCCTACCGAGGAAGATTCCTCCATCATACGATTAATGCACCATAACTATGGGTTCACTGCATCTGTGGAAGTTTCATACTTTCCATTA
This sequence comes from Picea mariana, assembly GCA_032191745.1. NCBI lineage: Eukaryota > Viridiplantae > Streptophyta > Pinopsida > Pinales > Pinaceae > Picea > Picea mariana. The sequence continues at coordinate 95,491 of JASDQU010241852.1, read as the reverse complement.
TGCTTATCTTGTCATTTCCAGTTGGCGTGTTTAATATGATGTTCCATTAGTCCTTGCCATGCCTTAATTCTGCTTAGTGTTGTCATGTCATCCTGCTTTTGCCAACTTTCCATTTCCTGCTCGTTTGTCTTAGGCATGTAATCATTTCTCTTTCCTTTACTACATTTGTGTTTTGAGCATCCTGTGTATTTTTCGTGGCTTTTCATTTTATTTTTTTACTTTTCAGTGGGTGGTCAACTGTCCTTGTACAACTTCAGTCAGCTCCCATTGATCATTACTCTGAGGTTTGCATCCTCTAAGTCTCTTAATTGTACAACTCCTCCACCTATTACAAATTTGACCTTGCATGGTCCTAACCAATGCATTCTCATCTTTCCTGGGTGCTGAAATGATTTTCTATAATAGAGCAATACTAGATCTCCTTCCTTGAAAGTCTTCTTCTTAATATACTGATCGTGCCATGCTTTGTCTCTGGCCTTCTGCACTTTTTGATGGAATCTTGCCAGGATTTTGTCTTCCTCCATTGCTAATAGTTGGTTCAGTATTTCCTTCATTGTGCCGCGTTCTGTCATTTGTGTGATAGCGGCTACACGTAAGTTGGGTACTAAAAATTCTAATGGCACTACCACTTCTTGTTCATAGACGATTTTGAATGGTGTGTGCCCTATCAAATTATTGCATGTCATACTATATTCCCATAATATTGTTGGTACTTTGAGTTCCCATTCATATCTATTGATGTTACATATCTTTGTTAGTGCGTTCTCTAGAATTTTGTTAAAAGCCTCTACTGTTCCATTCGCCTGTGGATGATACAGTGTGATTTTCCGGTGGTGAAATTCAAATTCTTCGAGCATCATAGAGATGGTGCTATTTATGAAATGTGTGCCTTGGTCGCTCATCATAACTCTTGGGCACCCAAACCTAGTAATTACTTCTTCAAATAATAAGTGTGCAGTGGTCTCTGCGTTGCAGTATTTTACTATTGTGGCTTTTGCCAACCTTGTTAGGTATTCCATCATGGTGATGATCTATCTTGCCCCTATTATTTTATCTGGTTGGATAATAGGTCCCACAAAGTCTATTGCCCATTTATCAAAGGCATGTAATGTCACTTGTGGTCATGAGGTATCCTGTGATCAATTGGTAGTCGACTGCGCAAACTACCAGGTTCTTCTTCTGCGCAGTGGTATAATCTTGCGGCGTGGTACCTCTGCTCAAGTACTGAATGATATCTATGAAGTGGTAATCAAAAATTTGTACTGAGAATAACTATGCATATGAAAATTTATCTTTTAAGTTTGTGGGTTCTTCTCCATTTGTGACCCGTGATAGGTGGTCAGGTCCTACTTTCAGTTTTCATGGTTTAACTATTACTTCGAAGTTGAATTCTTGAAATAGCAGTAACCATCAACAGAATCTCCCCCCCAACACTGTCTTCTTGAATAGGTATTTTAGGGTTGAGTGATATGTAAACATCTTAAAATGTTTTCCCAATAGGTAGTGTCTGAACTTCTGAAGTGCATAAACCATAGCTAGGCCTTCTCTTTCTGTTGTGTTACAATTCTGTTATGAGTTGGATAGTTTTCTTCTCACGAACGCTATCGGGTGATCCAAGTCTCTTTCTCTTGGCTGTGCTAAGATAGCTCCAAGTGCTATCATTGATGCATCTACATGCACATGGAATGTCTTTCCCTAGTCTAGAAATACTAATATCGGTGCAGTGACCATCTTTTCCTTCAGGGTATCTAGACCATGTTGACACTTGTCGTTCCATTGGTACTTTGTATCCTTCCTTAGTAGTTTTTCCATTGGTGTTGTGATCTGTGCATATCCTTTGATGAATTTTCGATAGTATCATGTGTGTCCTATCGTCGCTCGTAGCTGGCAAACTATTTTTGGTGCTGGTAAATTGATGATAACTGCAATTTTTGCTGGATTGACCAATAGCCCTTGTTTTCATACTATATGGCCCAATAGTATCCCAAACAATGTTCCAAATATACATTTCTTTATATTTAGTGATATCTGAAACTATCTATATCATTTTGGCATCAACCATAAAACTTCCACATGGTTTTTCAACAGACTATAGACTGTCCAGTCGTCCAGGTATACTTCAAGAAATTGATGGATGAATTCTTTAAATGCTACGATAACCACTCTAGAGAATATTGTTGGTGCATTCTTTAGTCCAAATGGCGTGACTGTATATTGGTAAGATCCCCATTATGTCACGAGCATGGTCTTGTATATGTCCTCCTATGCTATCTTAATCTAATGATAGCCTGAGAATTCATCAGTGAATGAGTAAGCTTCGTGTCCCCCCACATTCTCTAACACTTCATCCGTGAACGGTGTAGGGAATGGGTCATGTAGGCATGCATCATTCAACTTCCTCAAGTCCACACATATCCTAATTCCTCTTCCTTGTTTCTTGTCCTATACAACCATCAAGCTTATCCATTCTGATTCCTCGACTGGTTCAATTATGTCGGCTTCGAGCATCCGATCAATATCCTCTTTAAATTTTTTGTTTATATATGGGGTTCATCCTATATGGTCGTTGTCTAATTGGTCTCACTTCAGGTCTGAGAGGTATATTCATCTCTCCTAGTTCTCCTGCTATGCCCTTCATCTCTGTAAATGTTGTAGGAAACAATTCGTTATATTCGTGCAACAACTCTGTGATGCTTTCTACTTTTGACTCATCCCAATAATCTCCAATGATTTCCATTTTGGTATGTTCAGTTGTTCCTATGTTAACTTTCTTTACCTTTATTGGTGTGGAAATAACATTAGATTCTATGGGTGGTCCCTTCACATATATTTCACCTTCTACTTCTTCAATCTGAATGTCGTGCGGGTCATCTTCCTCTGGTGCTTCCTCCTATACATGGTAACATGACAGTAGTTCCTTGACTATCTTCTTATTTCACTGTTGCTCTTCGGTAATCAATTATATTTCTAGTTCTTCAATGAATATGACTCCTCTGATCCATTTTAGGGCTGCATCTATGTTGGGGTTCTCATGCTCGAATGAGAAAGTGATAATAAATTTCTATTGCAATGTTGTCCATGTTGTAGTTCCTTTTTGCAGTTCATGATCTGTATACCAGTTCACTGGTATGCCCTCTAATGTGTGAATGAAGTGGTGAGACCATTCCTCTGGTGGTATCATTTTCCATAGCATTTTGCACTCCTCCAATTGTTTCACTGGTATTCCTAATCCTTCATATCTCCACTATTTTTTGTTTTTCTGTTCTGCGCCGAACGTTATGCGTAGTAACCACTTACATTGGTACCAGTTTGTGATAGCCTCGTTGTGTGCGCCCCACCATCTTGCGGGTGTGGCCTTGAGTGCTAACTCCAGTGCTAGTAGACTGTGGTTCTCTAATACATCATCTTCATATTGTGTCAAGAATGTTTCCAAATCATTCAGTGTGTGGAAACTGGGTGGTTCTTTGATTTCTATACCTATCCATTTTACTGTGCAGTCTATTCTTGCACATCTTCTCGTGGATACTTCATGTAGTCTCTATTGCTAGTTTTCTAACCCAGTGTCTGAATCTGTTGCACATGAAGTAATACTGTGCCAACTAATTACCCCATCTGCTATTGGGTTTACGTAATCCTCCTCGCGTGTAGTTGTTCTATACAACTAGTTGATTTCCTCTAAGTCGAGGCAAGTGGGTTCTATGAACCTCTTCCCTTCTGATGGGTCTAGTGATGTGATGACCCTGTAATCTCTGGATTCAAATTTCATTTTCCTTGTATTCAAATTAATTATGGTCTAGTTGTCAAATGCCCAATATAGACTGATTAGTGTCAGGTACGGTGTTGTTCCATCTACTATTTCGATGACTTCAAAATATTCTTTAGTGTGCACACCATCAATATCTACTATTACTCCTTTCAGTCTTCCGATTGGTAAGACCCTATGTTGGTTTTCTAGTTTTAATTGGACATTTGAATATCCCAATGTTGTCTCTCCCATGCATTGCCAGGTTTTCTTGGGTAGCACATTCACTTCAGATCCTAGGTCCAGTATAATATCTCCCACATTGAAATCCCCAATGTTGTCATTCAATATAAATTCCCTACTTGTTCTTCTTCTTATGTGTAGATGATTGACAATTTTTGGTTCTAGATTTTGTTCTGTCTCATTGCTACATTTATCTAGGATGTTTTGAAATATTTTCACAGATGAAGGATCACTTAACATTTTGATGCATGACTGCAAAAAGTCTTTGATAGTACTTACTTGTCCCTTGGGTGGCATTCCATTGGTATGATCCAATGATGGCGCCATTTCATATTCTGGTGATTCATGGGCTATTTGTACAGTAAAAGTCGGCGATGTGTCCATATTCTGAAATTCTTGTCTCGCGTCCTTAAAAGTCTCCTTTTCTTTGGGAGTGTCGAACTGCTTCCTTGGTTCGGTATTCTTCTTTACTCATTGGTTCTGTGAGGGTTCTTGTCGGACTTCATCGTTTCCTATATTCATTCCTCCACGAATGACTATGTTGATGTTTTTTCCATCCTCCCTTGCTTCGGCAAACATCCATTGAACATTTTGGTTGTTCTGGTTCCTCTTTTCATGGATCTTTACTAATAGTGTTGGACATTCCTCTGTTTCATGATCCGATGCACGACAATACATATAATTTGTTGGCGGTAGTGGGCATTCCCATGCATAATGTCCTGGTTGCTAAAAGTTGTGACATGTGACTAGTCCTCTGCCACGTTTGAAGCCTCCTCTAGCTCATCCTCCTCCTCGATAGCCTGCTCGATCCCCTCTCGATGCATTGTACTGTGGTGCCTGATTATATTGCGCGGTATTATACTAGGGTTTCACCGGGTTGTATTGTGGTTGTGCGTTGTTGTATGGTTTCTACGTAGTGTTGTACTATTGTTGTGCAATGTTGTGTGGATCTAGGGCTAGATTGAACTGTGGCGCTTCTTGCCCAGTCATGATTTCAGTCTATACCATGTAGACATCTGATGTTCTCTCCCACATCAGCTCCATGGTTCTTTAAACTTTATCATCGTGGCCTACCAACTTAAAAATGGTGAAATAATAATTCTTTGGAACTGACTGGTACTTCTGCATCATTGTGCAGTGATAAGGGTCATGACCCAGTTTCTTTCATATTTCGCACCATAATCCTCCCTGTAGTAATGGGTTTGGCATGCCTGTTTCCATATATTGCACGAATGTTGGACATTCGTTCTTGTGGTTTCCTTCCATCGTACATGTGGTGCACCAAACAGATTCTCGTTTTTCCTTGTTCTTATTCTAATTCAACTAAAATGTTAGGTTCTTCAAATCCTCCTTCAATTTTTCAATAGTTGGGTCTATCGACTAGTACTAGTTTTCTTCCAGTTGCAAGGCTGCCTGTAGAGCCTCAGCTCGCATTTGAAACTTCTGTTGTCATAAGGGATATTTTAGGTGTGGGAGTAGTGAGTTGACAAACAGGTGTTAGTTCTGCATCTAGGTCATAAGTTATTTTAACTTCCCCTTCAGTCGCTTGAATCTCTGGTCAATCTCCCATACAGACTCTCATGATTTCTATCTAATCTCGATCATTTCGTTCATGTACTGATCCTCTGAGCTCGGCTTCTGGAACTCATTAATTAGTAGCTTCTTAGTGTCTTCTAGTGTCCTTGTCGTCCTAGGGGCACTGTTTGTGTCTAGACTCATGTACCAGTCTAGTGCATGGTCTCTCAGCATGATCGCTAGCTGCGTAAGTTTGGTATCTTCATCAGTGATCTGTTTCGCCTCCCAGATCTTTTCACAAATGAACAAATGCTTCTCAGAGTCCTTTCTTGCTTCTCCTCGGAATTATGGTAATATGATTGTGGGGTGATGTCCTGCCATTCTAAATACTAAATTGCTACCTCCACCGTGCGGTGTAGATACTTGACTAGTACTGCCTGAACTAGCTCATCCATTTGTTTCTCCTATGGTAGATGTACTTCTTGCTATCAGTCTTCCTATGAACTTTGGTTGTCTAAATGGTGGTGTTCTCTTTGGTGTATTGGTCACACATGGGTTTATGGGTTCCACACTAACATTAATATGGAAAGGATGGATATCTTCGCCTCTTGGGCCTCTTGTTTTCCTCTCATAGGTTGCACACAGGATTTCCTCAATCTTCTCCACAACCTGGAGATTCTCTACCTCTTCTTCATTGCTTTCCAATCCCTCCCTCATGGCTACAACTCTTTTCTTGGTATTCACCTTATATTGGTAGGGTACTCCGCTACGTGTCATTCCAGGTGACACCAAGATCCACTTAAGTTGGTCGTCCACCATCAAGATCGGGTACAAGAATTCCTCCTCCTTCCTTCCTTTATCCTCACCTTTTTCCATTTATCATTCCTTTTTCAGTGCTTCCCACCTTTCCCCATGCACAAAGGGAAGTCTAGTTGTCTGATTCCATTGTCATTACACCTTTTTTATAGAGCGGTATTTCAATAGAAGTATACAGTGATCGAATGTACCTTCCATGGGGTCCGTGTAGAAATTCCTTCTCTGCTGAACTGTATGACTTCGTTGTGTCAACTGCAAACTCTGTGATGAAGCCTTCCACAATATTGTCAAGCCAAAAGTCGACTGTGCGAGTGAATTTTCTATTCACCTGTTGTAACTGCTCAATATGTACTGGGGTCCAATCTAGCTGTCGGATCCGATTCGTCACGTGTTTATCTTTCAACCTTAGTATCCACTCCCGCAGTAGGTGGGGAAAATCACAGAATACTTCATGTAAATTCATAAACACATATTTATCCAGATATTTGCAAGGTGTGAGGCTAGGGTTTCTATCATCTTTCTGGGCAAACTCTAGCTCTTTAGTTCTCTACCAGCCTTCAATTTCTTCTTTCGTGGGGTTCCATGGTCTCAACATTCCCTTCTAGTGGCTTAGCAGTTTTTTGGTTTCACTCATTCTTTTCTCATGCATTTTATCTCATCTACTCAGTCCTCTCGTGTTCCTCTTACAATGGAAACATAACCATTTATTTGTTTATCTGGACGACGTCTCTCTATTACCTGCATCGTAGACCTAGGTTTCGTATCTATAAGGGTACCAACAAATCCTAAAACTATCTACCCTTCTGGTAAACCAAAAGGCAACACAGTACACAGAATGCACTGCGCAATCTCACCCAAGATAGATTTAAATGGGTGGCTATAAGACTCAGGTGTTTATAGCCTATAATTGAGTGAGAGATATGGGATCTGGATTTTGAGCCTTTAATTATGATTTGTATTACGAACTACTATTATTCCATTTAATGTTTTGACCTCCGTGACCTCATTTCTTGATAACCCAACAACAATTACTTAGGCAATATAATAACTCATTTATTCATTCCACACATTGTTTAACTACTGAAAATATGACAAAGATATGCATGCATTTATCACATTACATAGGCATTACTGTGTTTCACCCCCTCCTGGGATATGTCCACAAAGATTTGGCTCTTATCTCTCTTATTATGGCAGTTCTGCAATTCTCGCGCCTTGCGCTTACAACTCTCCTCAGATGGGTAATATATATGTGAGGCGGACTAGATCACACCAGGCTCCTCGGCCTGCAATCTAATCATCAAGATCTACCTTCTCTCTTCCACTTTAGCTCAAACTCTTTACAAAAATAGAGAATCTATTCAAAAACAATCCCTACCATATCAACCTCTACAAAAGTAGTAAAATCAAACCTAACTGAACCTCTTCAAACTCTTCTATGATACGTGTGTATCTATATTTATATCTATCCAGCTCTTCATCCATTTACACAAAAATCTTACAAAAACCTTAACCCTATTGTCATTAGGTCTTCCTTCTCTACATGCATGTTTTTCTTCCTTCCAGCTGTCACCTCCTTCTTGCATGCGCACGTGTTGTGCTTCTTACCAGTTGTATCTTTCTTCTTGCATGCTTTCTTTACCACGATTTCTCTTCCAACTGTCCTTCTTCTTTGCACACGCTTTCTTTCCCACTTCATCCTTCTTCCAACAGCTATGTAAGCTTGATTTTTATTGACTAGCAATGCTTTCCAGGAGTGTTGTTGTGGAAGAATTGATCCACCATCCTATTTTGACCAAATTAACTAAAAGATGATAAAATCATGGAAGAAGTAAAAATGCAAAAATTAAGACAACAGTAATAAAAGACAGAATGAAAAAAAAGAAAAAAAAAGTTTTAACACAGAAAGCAGAAGTCAAACTACCATAAAGCAGAAAAGAGAAGCATAAAAAAGAAAGCAGAGATAAGCTACTAGTATACAGAAAACCCAATTAGCATTAGAACTTTTCACATTAGTTCCTCACAATATTTCAAGCGAGGACTATTAGTGTTGTAGGAAAACAATTGCTTCTGTAAATTTTTTAGAATGTAAGAGTTAGTGTCTAAGAAAAAAGAAATTTTGAAAGGGCCCAAATCTTGGAATTCTGATGTAATTATCAACCCTTTGACGCACACAATTAGATCATCAAGATAGCAATGGATACTAACCAATTCATCGAAAGTTGTGTGTATAGGTCTTTTAAAAGTGGTACTTGCATAAAGTAAGCCAGAAAATGGGCATTTGTAAGACATGGTACCCCAATTAGTGATAAGAGTGGTTTTGTGAGTGTCTTCCCTGTTTACCTTGATTTTCTTGTAACCTAAAAAAATTCCAAGTAAGGGCCTCAATTGTGATTCTACAACCTATTGTAGAACTATTTCCATATTGAGAGAAGGAAAATGATTTCTCATAATTGCCTGACTGAAAGTGAGAAAATGAATGCAGGTTCTAATATGATCAGTGGTCTTCAAAGTAGGTACCCAATTGGAAACCCATTCAGGGTGGACTGAAAAAATCATCCCAGCCTTTAAAAAAAATTCCAACTCCCTTTGAAAAGTTTCTTTAAATGCAAAGTTAATAGATCTTTGTTCCTTCATAACTAGTTTCATGCCTTCCTTGATAGGAATAACATTCTGTAAAAAACTAGGATCAAAACCACGAGGATACTCATAAGGCCAAGACGAAACTTTTTGAAATCCACTAAGTAGCTTGGAAAACCTCATTTCTTCCTTATCAAAACATTGGGTATGTATGTTAACATTCCTTGAACATTTGAGTGCCTCAATGTTCAAGGAGATGGTTTCACCCACCTTCGTTCGTAACTCCTCTTTTTTTTGTTTTTCTTTATTGCCTACATCACTCGATGAAAATGAACTCTCAAGAGGAGTTAAGCCCTTAGGAATCTTATTGTTTTCTATGGATATGGTATCCTCGAGCTTAAGAGGTTCATCTTGAATGAAATAACAAATGATCTTATTGTTAGGGAGGGCCTGCCATGATTCTACATTGTCAGGGATACATGGACGATATAGAGATTGAAAAGAACAATCAACCATATGAAGCAAAAGTTGTTGATTAGGAGAAGCTACAAAGAAAGCTAACCGACCAACCATTGAATTCAACTCCCTCTTAACATGAGTGATGTTGAAAGATAGAAGGTTCGAGATAAGTGCCCAAACAGTTTGGGAGTATCGTTCCATCAAGTTGTTCCTAGGAGAGAACATTTTACGTATCAAGTTCAAAACTAGCTCATAATCTCCAAAAAATGAAATATGACCAAAAGAAAGATTAAGGGTGTTTTCAATGCCTAATAATAAAGCTTCAAACTTAGTGACATTGTTTGTACAAGCAAACTCTAACCTGTAAAACAGATTATGAATTTTGCCTCCAGGGGAAACCAAGATAATGCCAGCCCCATTACCTTCATTAGAGCATGAACCATCAAAGTGCATATGCCACATATCATCATCTGAATTGATTCTTTCCAAAGTAATATTATCCTCTTCAACAAAGATGGAATACACTCCTAGGTCCTCTTCGATATACTTTACACTAGACTATGGAACACTCTCTATGTAGGGTAAAATCCTTCCCTCTCTAAAAAATATAATGTTATTACCATTAAGAGGAATGGATAAATGCGTCCCATCGAGTGATAGGTATCCACCTATTAAGGATTTCCAATATCTTCCCAAAATTATTGAATAATTTCTTATAGGGATCTCAATTACCTGAATGTTGAGGGTTGTTCTTATTTCAAGATGAGCACATAAAACCAAGGTTGCATCCTTAATATTGCCTATGGTTGTTTGTTGTAGACTATTATAGGAGAGAATTATTCTGGCATTTTCATTTTTACAAGACAAGCCTATCTCTTCCATAATAATCTTCAACATCACACTTGGGCCCGAACCACCATCAATGAGGCACAAATGGGCAATCTTATCAATAATCTTTAGAGAAATATAAAAACGGGAATTTTTTATAGAGTATATAAAGTTATGTACACCTATTTTATTTACAGAAGAATCCTCTTCGTTCACCTCTTCAGAAATATTGGCTACAAAGGAAGATTTTCCCTCCACGAATTGTTTCAAATACATCTGTTGTTGAGGGACGACAACCATGTCTAGAAGGGTTGCATCTTCTTTGATGGTGGCCAACTGATTCAAGATATTGTATTTGGAAGAGGAGAGAGGGGGAGTAATTCCTTGACTCTCAGGAACCTTAGGAACCTATAGATTAGCAACGGTTGAGGATGAGCTCGGGCTAGAAGAACTATGAGGAGGATCAAATTTTCCCTTGGGAGCATAGGCTTTGTTCCTAGTATTAATGACCATGACATCTTCTGGCTCTGAAAAATCTAGGACAACAATGGTAGCTTCTAGTATTTTACCAAATATCTTATCTCTGGCACTCTTCTTTACCTCACATGTGGTTTCTTGGTGGTGTTCCTCGCAGAAGTTACACCAACTTTGTAACGACCCCTTCGTTACGTCTACGAATAGCGAAGTACAATAGGAAATTTTTTTCTTTTTCTTTTCTTTTTAACAAATAAGATATTAACAACATCAGCTAATGCACTAAGGTGACACATGATCAAAATATAAACAACTCAACATATCATTGCGAAACGAGATTTCAAAATATAATGCCAAACAATCTCATGATATTATCACTAATAACAATGATTTTCCGAATATAAAACGCTTTTTACCTTACCATATAAAAATCATACCTTGGCCACACGCCCGCTTCGGAGACGACCCTCGTGCTGTGCCGCTCCCCTCGCTCCGTGCCGCTTCTGCTTGCCGACCAAAGAAAGCTCACCGGTACCTCCCAGCCA